>WYDF02299087.1:0-15706 GCA_009867245.2 Adranes taylori
ATATATATATATACACATAATAAAAATTCTTGCTTTTAGAAAAAGTTCTGGTACAACTGAATCATACTTTACTCAGCAAAAGTGAACAATACAACGATCCGGCATTGAAAGCCATATTTCGCTTGAACAATAACAATTATTTACTGAAATCTTTGCAACGTAGCAATTTATTGGAATTGTATTTAATATCGGAACCCAAATGCGAGGAATATTATTACAATTCAATACAGGAATACAGGCGGATGTATTTACAAAGGTATTTTATTTAATTTATTTCGCGTTCCTTTTGCTTCATGACCTTGGCTGCAAGTGGGTTTATCGCATCCCATTGGGATTGGTCTTTTATTATATCAGCTACGGTTGTACCCGCTTTCACTCACGTCCTAGTGTTTCCGCGAGTCCTACTCTCTCTTCCGCCTATCAAGGGCAATTTGTTAATACAAATTTCGGGTTATCTATACTCTCCGGACAATAATCGCAACTCTCGTTTATCCATTTGCCAATGCGCAGTAGATAGCTGTTAAACGAGCCATGCTTGGTCATAATTTGTGCCAACTAGTAAGACACTTCTTCATGTGTGCGCTCTATCCATGGCCTTAGTTTATAGATAACCTTATAGGTCTATCTACCTTTATCGCCAGCGTATCTTCTCTCGCTTTACTTTTGGCTGTGTTAATGCCTTTGCCTGTCGCCTTTGCATTTTATATAGCTTTCTCTCTTGCACCAAGGTGTGTAGGAATGAACGAAGCGAAAACCTCCGCTGTATCCGTGAATACTATTCTGTATCCCCTCATCATTGTTAGTGCAGCGCCCTCAGCCTGTCACAGTTCTATTTAGTCTCTAGTCCACTTGTCCACGTAGGAGCTCCGTAAAGTAGCGTGGATCCAAGCAGACGCCTTGTTCCATTCGTTGGTCTTCCTATGTTAGCCAGGCGCTAAGGCTTTTGTCACTTTGGCCTTATGTATGACTGATATAATGTGGCGACTATTATACTTGTTGATACCAAGGTATTTAACAGAGCTATGTTTTTTGTCCAGTGATATCGACTGTATCCTGTCTGCCACTTCGTTTTGTTGACAATCATGTAGCTTCAGTTTTCAGATCAGCAAGCTGGACACTCTTGATGCTGAGCCAGTGCGCTCTCTTAGTGTGGTTTTTTCGCAGTGCCTGATTAAATAATTCGTGGGCTATCAAAATGATGGGATGCATGACCCTTCTAATTTGTCTCATAATGTTGCGTCAAATGTACCAAAATTTATCTTCTTTATTGTTATAGTGATTTGGAGTAACCATATTCATTACTAAAACAATGTTCCTACTCCATTTTTTTTTATTTTGTTATAAAATAAAATAAGACTTCACAATCCGAATTTCGAGATTACTAGAGAATCTCCTTGTTCAAGTGAAAATTGATATGAGCTTATTGAAAATAATATTTTATAAAAATATTATGATCATGTTTTATATTCAAGAAAACCGGTTCAGAAAACAAAAAGAATCAACTCAGGATTGATTTTATTAAATTGTTAAATAAAATTTCAAAAAAAAGTTTTACTTATTTGACAGTAGTCGAAAAGAAGAAAAAATTTACTTTCCTTAATGTTTTTCGCAGTAAACTCTCTCAAAATGTATTCAAAATCAATTCTTGAATCCATCGAATTCAGTATATATAATTATTAATAATGAATCCGGTTGTTCTTGTTTCATACTTGATCTGTGTCCACTTTTAACAACTTTAATTTAGAGAAAGTACGTTCTCCAGTAGGATTTGTGATCATGAGACACCTGTAGATTCGTGCGGCATTCGTCATATTAGAACGTTGATTGCACCATGTTTTCACAAATTATTTTGTATTGTATGATTGTGTTGCAGGCACATTTTATAGTTTTTGATACTCCCTAATTGTGACATAAAATACTTCATCATCAAAATCGTACTCAATATCCTATGGATATGTTTCCCGAAATCTTTAAGCAGCTTCTTTACTATCTGCGTCTGTCTTCGATGGAAACTCTGTTAAAAATCCGAATAAAAAATTAATTTTCTCATATGACTTCATACGATGGGAAAGCTCTGCATGTGATCCAATAGAGGTAGGTGAGTTTTTATTGACTGGAGCTTGTAATATTGTTTTTTTTAATAATCGCATATTTATTGTTTGACTAATTGACTAAAGTTTTAGGAAATTTCCACGCTTGTGTTAGCAATATTATTGCCTGAGATGACCTAAAATTGCATTCTGAAAAATGAACTAGATATTATGACCACTAAAAATAAAAATCACTTTTCTACTCTAACTGGGATGGTGTCTTTGCAATCTGAATGCCGAAATTCCTGTAATCGCGAGATTTTTCAAACCTACAAAACAACTTTAGCACCCAAGTCTACATGTTGGATTCAAATCTCATAGTTGCGGTCCCAAACTGAAATTCCTGCGGGCCGAATGCATAATCTGAAAGCAACTGATGGGCTGCAAATTTAACTTCGGGTCACAACTTTAAACCATAACCACTGCAATTGTTTTTTTTTTGTTTTACAAGGGAGGTGGAGATTTATCAATTTGACCCCCTAACCTCCGCCCCTAGTTGGAATTGGGTATGTAAGGAGATTGGAGAATTTATTTGAAGGAGGCTTAATGGTGTATCATCCTCCTTCAGCCTGGGACTGGTAGTAAGTGGATAAATTATAGGTAATATGGTAAGCAAATAGCTTGCAGGAAAGATAAGCTATAGCATTTGTTTCACAACCAAGGGAAACTTCTAGTCTTACTTGGTTGGAGAAGATTTTTGTTTATTTTTTATCTTTTTAATTTTTATATAATAACGGCGAGGGAATCATCGAAAGGAAAGTGAAATTTATTCAAGAATATCTTAGAGATCCTCAGGACGTTCTTGGATTATTCAGGGTGGCGAGTGGGAGAATGGTCTGCGTGGCAGTTTATGGTGGGCTGTAGGATTATTTCCTGTATCCCGTCTTACCCTATATTTAACTTGATGAGATTTTAGATGATTTGTGATAGGTTAGGCAGAGCAATGTTCATATAGGAGTAAACTGAAAAATCTGAAATGTAGTCTGATTTTTTCGTAGCATGCGCTTGCGCGTTTAATAGTATAGAATTGCTTTGTCGTCTATCAGTGGCCTAATTGTTTTGGAAGTGTGATATAAGGTTTTGGGATGATAGCCTCTGAACCATTCTCGAAGTGTGGCAATCAGGTTAACGCATTTTATTTAAATCTGAGTTCCAATTGAATGTTGAAAGTAACGCCTAAATAGCAAATCTCTTTTTGCAAAGAGATGTGTTTCTTCCAGAATCGGAGTCAAATCTGGGCGTGATTTTGAAATTTCTTCTGGATATGGTTGGGGTGCTAGAGGAATATGGCTTGGATTTTAGTACGATTTGGTGTGATGCCCCATTTTTGTGCTCATTTATAAAAGTTGCCGAGAGATGTCTGTAGGTAACGACTTGACGTTTCTGCCTTAAGACTACATGCCCAATAATGGATGTATGGATATGTTGTGGGTTGGAAATCATAGCAGTTATATACAAAAGAGGAGCTACGATAGACCCTTGGGGTTAATTGTATTGGCCCATCTGTCAAAAATATTTGCAATTTACTTTTTTCTAAGTGGTGTGACTGAATTCATCCAAAGATAATCTGTGTGCTGTTCTTAAGTTTTTAACCGCTGAAGGGTATCAACCAATGGAAATTTATAAGAGAATGAAATCTGTGTATGGTGACTATAGTTATTTTCATACGGCTGAGCCCTATGCACTGACCTTAAAAGGCTTACGTGCCCGCATCAAGAATAAACGTTCCGGGATGCTCACAAATGGTGCTATTCTTCTGCATGATAATGCCTAACCCTATGTAGCTCAGACGATTCAAGATCTACTTCATCATATGAAATGAGTAGAGTTTTGCAACATCTATCTTACAGCCACAACAATCATTGAAAGGACGGTGTTTAGGTTCGGATGCTGAGTTGGTTCCACAAATAGCCGCAAGAATTTTACCAGCAGGGAATCTACAGACTAGTCCACCAGTGGGACTTATGCCTTACAATTCGTTGAATAAACAGTACTTTACAGGCTCTAAACGTGTTTCCATTGAACTATCCTTGTACCTCCATTTTAGTTTTGACTGGTATGGTCGGATAGGTATGACTGGACCATCTTTAATGTGCTCGGGTGAAGGATGAGCTCATGGAGTTTCCGAATCAGCTCAGGATGCTAGAGAGGGTCAAGAACCATCGTATTTATAACAAATAATTTAAAACTCTTCGGTTCGGATAAAATGGTTTTGCGGGCCGCCAGTTTGGGACCACTGGTCTCAAGTATCATTATTATATGAATAGTGAAGAATAGTTTTTTCTTCTTTCTTAAATTAAATATTTTCTTGATACTATGATACTTTTTATTTTGTTTACAGCTGGAGTAAATTATTAAATTATATTTCAACAGATGACTGTCCTATAAATTTGCATCATGTTGATAGATTGAAAGACAAGGAAAGAGCATTTATTAAAGATAAATTTGCGGTATGTGAATTAATTAATTTTATAATTATTTTTAACCAAAAATTATTTCATTTTAGGGTTTTAATAAAGAAATCGAAGATATTGTTAAAGTACAGCGTGGATATTCCATTCCAGATATTGAACTCAGGGAAAGTTTAAAGCGAGATAATAAAGAGTATATAATTCCTAAATACAACGCCTTCTTTAATATGTAAGTTTTAATTTTAAGCAGAGGTTTAATCTACTGGTTTTTTGATTCTCCTTTACATAAAAAACCGTAATATACGCTAACAGTTGTGATTAACTATAAATATTGTAAATTGTTTTATGTTCATGTAGAACAATTTACCACAAAAATAAATTGAAAAAACTTTTTTCAAAAAAAAAATTTCAAAATAAAAACGCGTATGTTTCATTAACTGTGTGTACGGATGTGTATACGTTCAAGAATTACTCCTAACCTATTAGACTGATAAATTCATAAATTCAGTTTTCAAACTAGGAGGATGAAACGCTCATATAGGACCTCGTATTATGCGTGGAATAAAAAAGTTCCTCAGTCCTGTCTTGTACAGAACGCGACGTTGCCACGTTCCAAGTTTAAACAAACTTTCCAATATATCTCAAACTATAAATGATTCAAGGACATTCGAATAAACTTTATTTTATAGTCTACCTAAAGCCCCTTCGATTTTATTTGAGTCCATTTTCTCGAAAAACTTTCGCTGTAATTTGTTTTTTAAATTTCTTGCATCGAAAGTGCCTTTAATATTGAAGCGATTTAACGAGTTTAAAAAAATTGCGTACACAATCTTGGGAGCAAAGTGACCTTGAAAAGAAATTTTATTGCCCTACATATCTCGGTTCTTATGAAAGTTGAGAGAATGAAACTTGGAAAAATATGTAAGACAAAGGGATCCCAATTGTACAAATATGAACAACTGAATATACTGAACCGATTTTGAACAATAAAAAAAATGTTAAAAAACTTTTTACTAACACCCTGTATATTTTTATAGGTTTTGTTGGCCCTTGTAATTCTATTTAAAATGATACCACGCAGAAGGGTCTAACTCTTATCGTGTCAAAGACATGACCCTTAATAACTTAAAATTTCGCAACTTGTCGCCATGGCAACCGACATTCAACAATCATATATACATATATTTTTTAACAAGTATTTGAAGTCAAAACTTAAAAAAATGAATTGTTGCAGCTCGCTAGAAGCAGCACTATATGTATCACCCAGCAGAACCTAGGGGATGATAAGAAGACGCAGCCAGTTAGAAAAGGGAAGGGCTATCAGGACCTCAGCGTTCTTGACAAGAGCAATCATGGCTTACCCTTTTACTTGTTAACTATCTATTTCTCTCGCTTTAAGATTGAGAACTCTCTATAAATTACTGGAACAGTGACTTGCAAGAAGACAAGTTTTTCGGTTGCAAGTCCGAATTGAATCAAAGGATTACGAAGTGTATTGACGGTACGGCTTTTGTGGCATCGTATGACTGCAACTGCGCTGAGTCATATGTTTATCTACATACTTTATTATTTAGGCCTTACATATTGTAACGATAGAAATGGCTAAGCAATTCAAATAGTAAGGACTTGATGTAAAAGTTGTAATTAATTAAATATTTATGCCAAAAACTAAATAAGCGATGGGATATTTAATAGCATATACGGATTAATAGGAATCGTCTGTATCGAGTCATACCCATCTGTAGCTAGTCATAGTGGTTAAAAGCCGCGTGTATCAGATAATCTTTCCAGCATAATAGCTCTCAGCTCTGTTTTATCATATTTCATGCGTTATAGCCATTGAAAGCTATTTGCGAGCATATTTTGCAAAACAGCCGCATATCTAATTAGATGCTTATATCTAATTAGATACTTTATAATTAAATGAACAGGAATCTAATGCTTATAAAGCAGAGGATACTGATGATGGCTACCACTTATGCCAGAAATGGCCCATCTACCCTACCTGGCTTTTTAAGCTAATTGGGCGTCTTAGCTTAATCAACATTTTTATTTATTTCATATTCTCGGCATTATTCCTTTTTTTGTAGTTGATGAATTTATTTGTTTCAGATTTGCCGGTTTGGCATTTACAAAAAATCCAGACAAGTATATTAAATATAAGCCGGATGAACTGGCGAGTATTATTGATAAATTTTTTGATGTTGCTGCTTAATTTTATTTTTAAATTTTATAATCAATAAATAAATAATTAATATTTAAATTATTTTATTTGATAAAGTATTTATTATATATTTTAATATACATTTAAAATGCATTATAAAATGCAGTATCACATATCTGATGCTCAAAACTTTAATTGAAACAAGAACTGAAAATATATAATTTTGCTTCACATTATAAAATCTTTCAGAGTGAATGTCAATAAAATAATTAATATATTTACAATCAAATTAAAAATAAAATATACCAATAAAATTGATTGAAACACAATGCAATATAAAATAATTTATTATATTATCTGAAGAAACCTAGAGGGAATCCTGGGGCTCCTGATTGGGCTGAAGATTGTGCCGAAGAACCAGAAAATCCTCCTAACGCACCACTGCCTGCTCCTGAAGATGCTTGTGCGGAAGATCCAGAAAATGCACTTAATCCAGGTGAGAAGCCTCCGGCGAGAGATTGTGCCTGCGATTCTGCTAATGATCCGAGACTACCTAAACCACTACTGAGAGACTCAGATTGTGATTGTGATTCTGATAAACTTCCTAAACCACCACCAAGAGACTCTGACTGTGATTGTGATTCTGATAATGCTCCGAATCCTCCTAAACCACTACTAAGTGACTGTGATGCACCTGATCCTCTGTTTAAACTACCGCTACTTGCTGAAGATGAAGATTGAGCTCCTGAACCTCCTAGTCCACCAAATCCAGGAATGCCTCCAAAATTGCCGGATTGAGCTGAAGATTGTGCACCTGAACCAGAGAATCCACCTAATCCAGGAAAACCTCCCCCGTCTGAAAAACTATTACTTTGGCTAAACGAGTTTGATCCTGATCCAAATGGACTAAAACCACTACCAGATTGACTTTGCGCTGAAGATGACGAACCACTAAAACTTCCAAACGGCGTGAACGCTACTGGACTTCGCTTTCTTCGGAATCTTCCAAAACTTCCGCCTTGTGCTGAAGATTGCGCTCGTGATCCTCCCAATCCACCAAATCCGAGACCGAGACCACCTAAACCACTACTGAGAGACTCAGATTGTGATTGTGATTCTGATAAACTTCCTAAACCACTACCAAGAGACTCTGACTGTGATTGTGATTCTGATAATGCTCCGAATCCTCCTAAACCACTACTAAGTGACTGTGATTGCGATTCTGATGATGCACCTGATCCTCTGTTTAAACTACCGCTACTTGCTGAAGATGAAGATTGAGCTCCTGAACCTCCTAATCCACCAAATCCAGGAATGCCTCCAAAACTGCCGGATTGAGCTGAAGATTGTGCACCTGAACCAGAGAATCCACCTAATCCAGGAAAACCTCCCCCGCCTGAAAAGCTGTTACTTTGGCTAAAAGAGTTTGATCCTGCTCCAAATGGGCTAAAACCCCCACCAGATTGACTATGGGCGGAGGACGAAGAACCACTGAAACTTCCATGATGAAATGGTGAAAATGGTAATGCGCTTCGTTTCTTTCTGAATCCTCCAAAACTACTTGCTTGCGCTGAAGATTGCGTTTCTGACCCTCCTAATCCACCAAATCCAGGAATGCCCCCAAAACCGCCGGATTGAGCTGAAGATTGTGCACCAGTACTAGAGAATCCACCTAATCCAGGAAAACCTTCCAAACTGCCAGATTGGGCTGATGATTGTGCACTTGTATCTGATAAACCGCCATATCCAGGAAATCCGCCTCCAAAACTTCCAGACTGGGCGGAAGACTGCGCTTCAGAACCAGAAAACCCACCAAACCCTGACAAACCAAATGGACTATTTGGTAGAGGAGTTCGTTTTCTTCTACTTAGCTTTGCTTCTTCTTCTTTTAGCCAATTTATTAGTCCGGGACATCTTTTAGCGATACGATGTAAGAAAGGATTTGTTAAGAATTGTAAACCATTGAAACTTCCACTACCAGCATGGGACTGTGAACTTGATTTAGTTAATTCGCCGAATGAGCTACTGCCAGCTTTTGATGATGTGCCGGAAAATGCCCCTGGTATAGCTCCTAATGTACTACTTCCTGAATGTGATTCTGTTTCTGTTAACAATCCTAATCCTCCTCCAAAACTACTACTACCTGCAGCAGATTGTGATCCTGACACAGTTGCAAGATTTCCGCCTGAAGCACTGCTTTCTGCATATGATTTTGACCCTGCCAGAGCGCCCAGTTCGCCATTAGTACTACTGTCCGCTGACGATTGAGATCCTGACAATGATCCCAAACCACCCCCGAATGCACTGCTTCCTGCATGGGATTCTGTGCCAGTTAACGAGCCTAGTCCTCCTCCCAAACTACTACTACCTGCTACAGATTGTGATCCTGATACTGTTCCAAGATTTCCGCCAGAAGCACTGCTTCCTGCATGTGATTCTGATCCTGCCAAGCCGCCAAGTCCTCCATGATTACTACTGCCCGCTGACGATTGGGATCCTGATAATAATCCCAAACCTCCTCCGAATGCAGTGCTTCCTGCATGTGATCCTGTTTCAGTTAACGAGCTTAGTTCTCCTCCAAAACTACTACTACCTGCTATAGATTGTGATCCTGATACTGTTCCAAGATTTCCGCCAAAAGCACTGCTTCCTGCATGTGATTCTGAGCCTGCCAAGCCGCCCTGTCCGCCATGGCTACTACTGCCTGCTGACGATTGAGATCCTGATAATGATCCCAAACCTCCTCCGAATGCAGTGCTTCCTGCATGTGATTCTGTTCCAGTTAACGAGCCCTGTCCTCCTTCATAACTACTACTCCCTGCATTAGATTGTGATCCTGATACTATTCCAAGATTTCCGCCAAAACCATTGCTTCCTGCATGTGATTCTGACCCTGCCAAACCGCCAAGTCCTCCATGATTACTACTACCCGCTGACGATTGAGATCCTGATAATGATCCCAAACCTCCCCCGAATGAACTGCTTCCTGCATGTGATTCTGACCCTGTCAGAGCGCCATGTCCTCCTCCGAAGCTGCTGCTATCTGTTGTTGATTGAGATCCTGATTCTGCCAAATTGGTTACGCCCTGCCCAAAACTACTGCCTGCAGCTGATTGTGATAATGATGATCCTAGGCCGCTGGTCAAAGCATTACTACCTGCATGTGATCCGGCAAGAGCACCGACTTGTACTCCGAAACTATTACTACCTGCTGCTGATTGTGATCCTGATAATGTTTGCAAGCTTCCTCCAAAGGCATTGCTTTGTGCGTGTGATTCCGTTCCGGGCACAGTACCGAATCCTCCACCAGATGTGCTAAGACTTGCTTCTGCTTTTGATTTTGTTAATCTTCCTGCATCTCCTCCAAACGCATGTGATTTTAATCCAGGCAGACTGCCTAATCCTCCAAAACTACTACTACCGGCTTGTGATTGCGATTCCGATGATCCTCCTATACTGTTTCCATGACTACTGCTTTGTGAATGTGAGGTTGATCCTGTTACTGAACCTAATCCTCCTCCAAAGCTACTGCTGCCAGCTTTTGAACGTGATCCATATATAGTTCCAAGTCCACTGTTTCCAAAGTTACTACTTTGTGCTGTTGATTGAGATCCAGATGTTGTTCCCGAACCTCCTTCAAAGCTACTGCTTCCTGCACTTGATCCGGATCCTGACATAGATCCAAAATTGCCACCGTAACTGTTGCTGCTTGCTTCCGATTGTGATCTAGTTAGTCCTAATTCTCCACCGAAACTACTACTTCCAGCATGTGACGTGGAACCTATAAACAGTATAAGAAATTTTCGTGTTAATAGTTCATACAGGAAATGAAACTTTTTGTTATGAATGAATGTATTTCTGTCATTAATTTGAATCTTTGGCTTTACAAATATTAATATACCTGATCCAGGAAATCCACCAAAACTACCACTTCCAGCAAGAGCACTAGAAAATGCAGCTGGAAAACCGAGTTGCGAAAATCCAGGAAATTCAGTGAATTGCGGACATCGTTTGTAAAGTTCTTTCACAATGCTTTTGAATTCCTCAGGCGCTCTTTTAAATCTTGTTTGACCAGCTGTGGATGTCGCTTGACTGCCTGAGGCTCCAAATTTTAGCGGACCAAATTCCAATCCGACGCTTCCCGCATTGGATTTTGCGCCAGATAAGGAACCGCCTAGATTTCCTAACTGTGGATGCCGTAGAAATCTTTTCTCGCGATTCACTGTCAAAAATGAAGTGCAGAAAAATAACAAAATATATAATTACATTCCAAATGTTTGGAAAGTTATTAAATTATAACTTGTTTTGGAATATTATTTTTGATGGCATATTTCGAAACAGAAAGTGGAAATCATGGTTCATTGTTTCGGTTAGTTAGTTATAGTTTCAATTTAGGTTAGTTGATTACAGTTTCAATTTACATAAGTTAATCTCTCTGTAAAATATTTCAATGGCTGGATTGCAAATATGCATCCCATCTATCATTGTAGATTGGGTTGCTTATATTGTAAGTCTAATATTTATCGTTTTTTTGCTGGTAAAAGTAGTAGTAAATAAGATAGATATAGATTAGGATGGCTTCGGGCCGATGTACAGTTTTGTAGGTAACATTAGCTAACCCCCACATTTTGGATAAGAGGATGATTAATAGTAGTAATTAGTCACGTGCGTCCAGTTAAGAAATATACTCAATTTTGTTTCTCAGTCCCGCAACATTCCAATACACAATCTTCAAGTTACCAACCTTTCCCACGCTGCAAACTTCCTTTTCCGTCACCTTATCCCTTATCATATTCCCTCCCACATCATTAGATACCATATCTCCTTTCATTCTTACATCTCTTTTATCTTCATTTTGTTTATTATCATCCGTTGCACTCTTTGCCTTTATATGTGTCCTACTTCTTTTCCTTTGATCATGTGTACCTTTCTAAATTTCACATTCACCACTTTCATATCCACCAAATTTCATTTTATTTTCAAAACTGAAAGGGATTCATCCTACAACTTAAAATTTCTTATTGTCGACTGTTTTTTCTTCAGTGAGAGTTGTGTGTCTTTTATTAATTTCTCCCCCCCCCCCCCTCCCCGGTAGCACTATCTCGTCTCGACACCTGTGTACTTCCTCCTACTAGAACTAAAATAGAAAGAGGACAATTTTCCTCGTTACAAGTTTTCTCGACAAGACAATTTTAATTTATAAAGTAAAAAGATGACTGACGTAGGTACTCGCCAAAAAAAAGGGGGGGGGGGGCGGAAGCATTATATAAGTGAGAGCGTAAATTCCGTATGAAAACCTATGGACGTCCATGAAAATGGAACCTGGCGTATACGAAGTAACAGAGAGTTGCATAGCTTGTATGAGGAATCACGTACATTAGTAGAAGTAAGATAAGGAAGACGTTGATGACATCGGACAAGACACCTGGAGAGTTTCGAGGAGAAACGAGCGGCACGCCAGATATGCTATCGATATCCTGCAGAAAGAAAACGACAAGCTCCGAAAACGACAAGATATGGATGGATGAAGTGGAAGATGATGTGTGACAATTTCGAGTTGGTGAGTGATGGAAGCGCCGATGGGTAAGAATAGATATAATCAATAATTTTAAACTTTTCTTTAGTTAGTAAATTATAGTCTGATTGGAATAGATTTGTGGAAGCGACATAATATATTGCCATCTGCGCGAACTAATCCAGACTGAGGACAGTTCGCTCCTACTGTCAGAAAAATCTCTTCCAAATGTTTGAGTTTTTTTTTGCATTAAAAGCGAACTGCTGTGCAGTGGATATATTGCCTACTTTTTATTTACTGTTTAACATGTAACAAATAAATAAATAAAAATGTTAACGGATTATAATGCATAACATTAGAATATAGAAACAATTTAAGTCTTACCTGAGTCATCTTTACTGTCAATATTTTTTTTGAATCTGTTGACTTGTTCGGAAGCAGATTGCGCATGACTTCTCGATGCACCGATTTTTATTGGACCAATATCAATTTGAACATTACCAGCATCAGCGGACGAACCTGAGGCGGCAGCGCTACCACCGCGACCACCACCAAAATCATTTTCACGAAAATTGCTGCCACCAAAATCGTTTCCACGAACATTTCCACCACCAAAACCTCCACCTCCTCCCTGAAAACCACCTTCCCCTCCTCCCTGAAAACCGCCATGACTTCCTCCATGAAAGCCTCCTCCACCCAAACCACCTCCTCCGCCAAAACCGCCTCCTCCTCCAAAACCGCCGGAATGATGTGCAGCGATGTGTCCAGCAATGTGTCCAAGTGGTCCTAATGGAAGGAATTGTCTTTTTGTTCGTTTATCTGCACATAATATGAAATCAGATAAGATAAAATCAGTACCGTTTAAATTTTTTTTTGCTAATTCATGCATATCGCATGTGTATAAAAAAAACACGTAGACCCTAATTGAGTGGACTAAATGTAGATCTCTATTAGAATGTTCAATTGTAAACCCCAATACAGTAAAGTTGAACATTACAAAACTCAGTTCACATTACCAAACTCAGTTGAACATTGCAAGTTGAACACTCCGGCAGCGAAATGGCGATCAAGCTGAAAGCGAGGCAAGCTTGTCTACTCAGCCAACGCCAATCTGTTTCCGTAAGTGCAAGAGTACGATTGATGCTCCCAAGCTGGTAAAGCTAACGAGAAAAGCAACATCTGAAACGACGTGTACAAGAAATCTATGTGTTCTAGTCACACTCGACATCAAAAATGTCTCCAGGGAGAAAATCCTGCAAGCACTGGAAATAATGAACTTTTCTGGAAATAATGAAGCGGCCGTGCAAAAATGTATGAAACAGACGAAGGCACAGTTGAGATGCCAATAAGTAGTGCAGTACCACAGGGTTCTGTACTAGGTCAGATTCTCTAGACCCTAATGTACAATAGACTGTCAGAACTAAATATGCGGTTGGGAGTCACAGGCGTACGCTGATGACATTGCATTGACAGTTATCACCAAGACAGCTGAAGAAATTAATATAAACTCAAAGGCTGCACTAACAAAAATCAATCGATGCAAGATAACAGGCTGAATTGGCTATACAAAAGATTAAGGTAATTCCACTAATAGGCAGACAATCTACAGACCAGATATCAATTATGGCACGACAACAACAAGTGACGTGTGTCACTAATGCTAAACACCTTCGTGTCACGATTGACAGTAGATTTAGCTGCTCACAACATATAAAGGAAGTTACGGACAGGGCGGTTATTGTAGCGGCGCAAGTCAGGCGGCTCATGCCAAGGATAGGAGGTCAAGAAAGAACCGAGAGTAAACTACTGCACAGCGTAGTAAGGTCGTTACTGATATATGCCGCTCCCATATGGGCAAGAGAAACAACCAAAAGGAATAATGTCACAGTGTTGCTTGAAAGAGCGCATAGAATTGGAATGCTGGCTATAACATCAGCATACAGGACGATGTTAACACTAGCATTGCAAACAAATGAGGGTATCCCGCCGATGGACCTAGCGGGGCATACGAAAAATATATATAAAGAGAGTGGGAAGCATCCCACAACTGAAATGAATTAAGCGTAAAAGCGATGCCAAGCGTAAAACCGATGGCCTTTTGAGGAGGTGAGATGCATCCTCAAAAGGCCGTTAGACGCACACAATAACCCCGACCATAAAGACATAGATTGAACGTTCATATGGTGAATTAAATTATTAAAGAAGCAAATGATAACTGGATATGGATGATACACAAAGCACTTGAATTGCATTCGAAAGAAAGAGAACCCACGTGCGAGACATGTAGAAGCGGACAAAAATACACCGAGCACACTTTGCTATATTGTCGGACATGGTCGAGACAACGAGAAAAAACGGAAAGAGTAGTGGGGAAGACAGATAGCTCCGAAAAGCTAGGCGAAATCATGCTAGGGATAAGGATTTCTGGAGTGCCGTGGAGTCATACAATAGAGAGGTGATGAAAGAAAAAGAAAGACAAAGTAGACAGAAACAACGGATGCTCTCATCAAGCTCCCAGTAAGAGGCAATAGAAGCAGTACGGCTAGTGAAAACTGAATGTCGAACGGTTATTGAACTGAAGACAAAATCATGCTATACGCAAGCGACTACATCACTCCACTCTACCGATGAAATGGATATGCGGTACCAGGGCTTGGTAGAGTCGCCGAGGAAAGGGTTTAGGGGGTACACGGAGCCCTTCTCCACTTCGGTTCTCGAAATTCTTGCTCGATGGTTTCACTACTACAACCAAGATCTGCACCGGCCGAGGCTCCAGACGATCTCGCGACCGTCCACCCGGCCTATGACTGTGGTGAATCCCCCAGTACTTAATTCACTGTACGCCACCATAAGACCTTCCTAAACAAACTACTATACCTCGATATATAAAAAAAATTGAACATTACAAAAATCAATCGAACTCTCAAAAACGTAGAAAAAGCTTCAGCACTAGCGAGGCACTCTTTTCACTTAATGTATTCATACACAGGTGCAAAGGTATGAAGGTCGAAGTATACGCCGAAAAGCGTTAGACTACATGTCGCAAAAGAAAATGGCAGAACATCTAAGAGCCTCTTGTATAGACGCTGATTATCACCGACCTCTATTGGTTCCAAACTGCACAAGGAAGGATGGACGGCGCAATATCTGAAAAATGGCAATACAAATGGGTGTACGATAACGTTACTTTCTATCTCCTCTTTTGTTCAACCTTTATTCAGAAAAGCACTTGAGGGCACCAATATGAGTTAGAGGATTCAAGATGAGCGGTAAAAGAATCAGCAACCTCCGGTCCACAAACGACACTGTGATAATAGCCCACAACCTCACAGAGAGCTATGGATCATATCTCGTGACACACAACCAGTGTTTTGGCCTCTTCATGAACGTCAAGAAAACATAGCTCGTGGTTTTCTCCAAGCAACTAAGACTAGTTGTTTTATATATATATATATATATATATATATATATATAAATCAAAGACCCGTCGAACAAGCATATACATTTCGATACCTGGGAGGTGTCG
>WYDF02299098.1:0-15706 GCA_009867245.2 Adranes taylori
TAAAGGTATAGATAATAAACATGATATAAATATTTTTATGTATTGTGATACTTAACATACGTATGAAATTTTTTTCCACGCAACACTTGTGCCCGCCCAGAAAAATTCGCCCCGAAATTTAAAAATTCATAGTAAATATATAGCTTAATACAGAAAATTGAATTGAATATAAAACATATATTCTATCTAAAACGTATGTATGTTCCTCGTATATTATAGTGACATTATATTCCTGCACGCTCGTTGAAACCGCGAGCAAAACATTTTGTAGTAAAGTTTATAACTAGTAAGTAGTTGTAGATCGTTCCTACCAAAGCAGCCTCCCAGGGGTGTTCCAAAATCGCTCTAAAATAATAATCGTTCCGTGGAGCGCTATTTTTTCGTTATTTTGGAACTGGTATTGAGTTTGACAGGTGTTATTTGAAAAAGCAATATGGCGGATGACAAGATGTATCCGGTTGAGCGGGAAAAAAGTTACTAGATTTATCACTAGGCACGAAATTTGAATTTTTTTAATCCGTCGTCATCGCCGTTTATTTTAGGGCGTCATTTATCGTCCGTCGTTGTCGTCGTCATGGTGATATTTTCTAACTAGATTTTTAAAAAGTTCCTAGATTTATCACTAGATTTTTGTCCGGTATCATTGTTAGTTGTAATTAAAAAAAAATCAAATCAATATGTCTGACTAGCGCGAATAACAGCACTATAGTACTGTAATTAATATTATAAATACATATATCTATATACAAAATTATTACAAACTGAAACATCGCATTTGATGACACCTAAGTTTTTACATCCTCATTGAATATGAACGTGGCTACTTTTTGGTTTTGATTTAACATCTTGTTCTCTTGACCATTAGAGTTAAAGAATCGAAAATTTTAGTCTAATTTAGCAAGCATTGTCAAGAGGCTGACAGCCCCCTCCCTCCCCCCACCCACATTTACCTTGGATCAAAAACACCCCCTCAAATTGTTTTAACACCCATCGGTGGGCGGTACCGCCCCGGTGAGGCAGAAATGCGGAAGAAATACGTTATCGAGGAAGAAATGCTGATGTTTGTCTTATTTGACAGAAGTATAATTTTCTGAATTCAAATTGATGAGACCTCAAACAAGTTATCTCAAGAGTGAGACTCTACTCTACACTGTAATGAAACATCAAGCTATAGAATGACATGTTTTTACTAGCCACAGTAAATATTTGCAAATTTTGGTTTCTAATATTATTTATTTCAATATGGGATAAATGCTTTGAAGATAATTGATTTCAAATTTATGAATCATTATGCGGTACTAAATTTAAGAAACGAATTGATTTATAAGTAATAAATTCAATTAATTTATGAACGAACGCTGTAAATTCAAGTCAAATAAAATATTTATAAATAAATCTATTTAAAATTTCATTTCCATGATCTAGTAAACGTTGGAACGTACTCAACAAGAATGAAACTAAATTTAACTAAAGTCAACTTTCAGCGCCACTAAACAGCTATATATATTCTCGGCATATCCAAATTCACCGTTCTATTTCGGAGGAATAAAAGGACGCATTATTATATCGGCAATACCATTTCATCGCTTCTCAGAACAAATTTTTAAACATTTTCATAAAAATGACTCAACCGGAAACTAACATTATTGACTTTGCTGGAGAAAAGATTCCCAATTTGATGGGTCGTTTTAGAGAACTTGACGTATCGTAGTATTGATAGGTTTTGCGTTAAGCTCATCTAAATTTAAATACATCCTTTCAACGATACGATGTCTGATCAACAAATATAATAAAAAAATTTAACTTTAATAATAATAATAATAATAATAATAAATTAAACATATGAATAAAACACATTTAAGAACTTGAAACACATTTTGTGCCTACTTTATGTTATTATTTTAGTAACATTTATTAGTAACAACTATTAGTAAAACACATGTGGTTCGTGCGCTCAGACAAGAAACAATTATCGATAACGGACGAAATTGTGCAACTTATGGAAGAGAGAAGGAAGCAAAAGGCGAAAGATACCGGTCGATACAAAGAATCGAACAGAATGGTGACAGGAACATGTCGAAGAGCAAAGTAGATATGGTTAATGGAAAGATGCGGTGAAATAGAGGCGCTCCAGGTTTACCCTTATCTTTTCTCTCCTTTCTTGCATTTCCACATCTTTCATCGTTCTCTCGATTTCCACTTCACACTTCCTACCTTCCAACAGCCTATAATACTATTGTCCCATCGACCATCCACAACTCTCATACACTTTTTCCACATCTTCAATAGCACACATATATACCTTCCTCACAATTATTTGAATCTCACTTGCCATCATCCTTCCTTATCCCTTGCTCAAATTGCTCTTGCTCAAATTAACTTCTTGAAACACAATCTCACTAAGAGTTGAATTATCACCTCACAAAATCATTTACACATATTTCACTATCATCCTTTCTATCTCCTTCCTTACCGCCCATACTTCTGCTCCATACAATATTATACTCACCACACATACTTCAGGAAATCTCAACATCATTTTGCGTCTTCAAATTTATTCTTCCACACGTTATTCTTGCTTTCTTCACTATCATCTTCACATGTTCACATTCAATTCCCGCCCGACTCAGCATGTATCATACATACTTAAACATTTTCACACACTCAATTATCCTTCCACTCATCTCTAACAAATCCTTTGTACTACCCCTCCACCCTCTTTTGCATACCATCACTTTGGTTTTTTCACATTTATGTCCAATCCTCTTTTATCCATATATCTATTCACTCTCTCTATTTTCTGTTTCATTGCTTTCCTACTACTGGCCATACTACATACAATATTATCTGCATATCCTGGTGACCACAATTTTCTGCCAACTAATGCCCCCCCCCCCTGCACCCTTGTGTAACACCCCTTTCTACCCTGAACCATTCTGACACACTTTCTGACACACATCCATAATCTTCCTCTTTTCTGTTAAAGAACGCCAAATACAACCTCCTTCCTTCACGCACTTCCTTATTTTTTATAATGTATCTTACCGCTACTTTATTCCCAGCTTTATCCTTATCCTTTATGAAATCTGTCTGTGTGTTTGATAATACCCTCTTTCGTTGCACCTCAATTTATATATTCCATTCATTACCATGACCCCTCTATTACTACCTTCTCCTTCGATTCTTCCGGCACCCTATCTGTCCCCTTCGATGCTGCATTCATGTTTCTTGTTAACGGTTCTATCCCTCTCTCATTCAGACATTTCCTTACTTCTATCGGTACACCATCTGGCCATTGCGCCGCCCTCCTTTATCTTTTGTATTTCCTCTCTTACTTTATTCCCTATAATTTCCACTTCTTTATGTTCCATGTTACCACAATTTTTCTCATTTTCTCTATACTCATCTAATTCCACATAATACTTTTCCAACTAATCTTTGAGTCTTACATTCCCCGCATTTAACCTTCTTCCTTCCCTTCCACTATCTCATAATTATCTCCAGATTTCTCTCTCCGCCCTTAACTCATTTATAGTCCTCCTGTTTTCTTCGTCCTTTACAGCGCCGCACTTCCTTCCCTCCTCTTTCTACACTTTTTTTAGTCTCACATGCTATTTCCATGTCGCTTCCTCTTTCCTTATTTTCCTCACGTTTCCCTTCCCTTTTATTGCCGAGCCCCGCACCTTTTGACTAACATAATTCTCTTTGAATGATCAAGTCCATTTCCTTGAAGAGCAAGCGAAAAATCGCAGTCTGGAATTTGATTTGTTAAAGTAGCCGCAAAAATCAAGTCGCTTAATTAACTTAAATTTAAATTACACAAATATTTCAGACCGTAGTAAAATTCTATAATCATCAGATGAGATATATACTTATATTACATTCATTATTTTATCATAAATCTTTCGTTCTCTCAGTAATTTCTTATTTCATTCACTCATCTCAATATTTCATAACCCTTCCTTGATAAACAACTTCTTTGATGCGCAAACGGGGACGCCAACGTCAGATGATGAGGGACGCCAAACGTCAGATCAGTGAGGATGCCCGAGCTCAAACTCCAGAGAGGCCCATCAAATTACGCTGTCTGCGTACACCACGCATGCTGCTAGACACATTCACGCCCTCCACTCCACCGAAGCCACACTGAGAAGAATCGCCATCATCTCCCGGTTCAGCGCTACACAGCTCCAGATGATGTACCATTACCACGCACTTCAAGCAAGTGACACGCGAGTATTATCACCGCCGCTTGTTCCGCTATTACTTCACACGCATCAATTCCATTTCCGTCAAAAATTATCACAACGTCAACAATTTATCTCACAATCAACTACGTATTTCACATCGTCAACATACTAACCAGCTGGAACAACCTACAATATATTCGCTAACCATTCATCATGCAATCATTTAATTTTACCGACGTCCTGGGAGACGTAGAAGCAGACGCAGTCGCAGAAAATAAATAGAAGCTATACATTGTCCGTCATTTAAAATCGCGAATCGAGTCATACGTATGAAGTTATAAATAGTAAGAACAATAAGCCCTATTTTTATTACCTCGTTATTACGTATATCTGTTTATGTGTTTACCCCATATATATCTATAAACTCAAAATTGAGGTTTCAGCGAGTGTAATCTGATGAATAGTTATTTGTCTTCAGGGTTCATCTCGCGACGTAGACATTTCAGTGTGCCAACATTTCGCCAAAGTCACATCTGGTATTGTCGAGGCTTAGAGAAAATCTGAAAGCGGATTGAGTTATGCGTTTCGCATACGACCTTGTTATTCTACGTCAGCGCTTGTCGCACCTTGTACGGTGACGCACGTTGTTGTGTCTACATATGTTATTGATGGTGGTCGTACACTGGGTGGTTGAGTAGATGCTGATAGTGGTCGTACCATAGATACATTTTTGTCTCCTTTGTTGTTACTGTGAATTATTTGTTGTTTATTTTCAGGGTATGAATCTAATATAAGTTTTAAAGTGCTAGAAATGTTTTCGTTGTCGTTTCGTTTATTCATCGTATTCAGAAGTGTCGTTCTTCGATTTCTATGGCTTCTCTAGTACACTGAAATGTGCTGATAGTACATTGAAACGTTGGCACACTGAAATGCCTACCACGTGAGATATAAACCTAAAGCCAAACAACGACTCACCATATGTATATATATATACATATATATATATATATATATATATATATACTTATATATATATATATATATATATATGAGTTTGTGTAATTTATTATAATAATTAAGATCAGCAAATTTCTTACCCAATTCATAAGAATTTTAACATGAGCAATTTTTATATTAGAATCAGAATAAGAAAAGCATTATAGTGGCCAAAAGCATAACCTCGATCCTGTTTAATAATGTAAAATTCTGTAAAAAAAATACGTATTTATGTAATTACTATTGAACGTAACTATATTCGCATCCGACTCTTAGAAGAACTAATTTGGATAATTTAGAATGCGTATATAACGTTTGTTGCTTAGCTGAATCTTTTGGTTCGAGAGGAAATAATCTTGGAGTTTGAAGTATATAGCGTTACATTGCTTAACGTGTTTTTTCAATGACTCACTCACTCCCTTGCCGTTACAGTTCATGTACGACCGTGCCTTCACCTACAGCGGCCGCTTATTCTTCCTTGCTTGCAGCGTATCTCCTCCAGCTCCGAATTTTCAGCGCCTGCACATCCTCTCTGACGTCATCAGTCCACATCTTCCTCGGCCTGCCTTGCTGCCTTCTGCCATATAGTTGTTGGTCGACAGTTTTCTTGGGGATTCTATCTCGCTCCATTCTTATAACATGTCCCAGGTACCACAGCAGTCTCTCTTTTTCACTTCGGTAACCGGGTGAATATCACTGTAGAGTTGATATACTTCTTGATTGGTTCGAATGCGCTACTTGCCATTTTCACAAATCGCTCTGAGGATCTTCCGCAGTACTTTTTTTCACACACCCGAAGCAGATTCTAGTCACATTCAGTGAGAGTCCAAGTTTCACATCCATAGAGCTGGTCGAATTACTTTTGCGGCACACGATGAGTTTGTGCTTTCTGGAGAGGATTGAGGATTACAGTGGCTTATTAAAAGCATAGAAGCATCTTCTCCCTGTAGCAATTCATACTCAGGCATCAGACTGACAGGCTGACAGGTACTCAGGCTGACAGGTACTTGAACTTTCCAACTCTCACGTACCTTCCTTCTTTGCTTTCCAAGTGACTCACCGCGGAGAACCTCTCCTTTTCTCTCATGGTGACCATGTATTTTGTCTTTTTAGTTGTTAATTCTTAGCCGTAGATGCCTCCGGACTTCACTCATATATTGCAGCGTCTCTGTCAATGCTCCTGAAGTTCTATCAAGAAGGACAACATCATTTGCGAAGGCCATATACTGAAAGGATCTCGTGTAGATTCGTTCCTCGTGATTGAGCAGGACCCTCAGCATGGCATGCTCCCGGCAGTGTCTGAAGAGGGTCATCGAAAGTGCATCTCCTTATAGCAGTCCCCTTCGCAAAGTTCCTTGTTAATTTCCCCTGGACCTTGACTCTGGCCTTAGTGCAACGTAATGTTATACACACAAAACTAATGAGTTTTTTTGGCGCTCTCATATCGTCCAGTACCACTTGCAGCTTGGACCTCCTGACAATATGCCTCTTTGTAGTCAATGTGGAGTTGGTGCACGCTGTCATTATGCTTGTAGCAATTTTTCAGAATCAGCCGTAATGACAGGATGTGGTCCAGGCTTTACCTGTTGCGTCGAAACCCACACGGGTATTCGCCTAATTCCTTCTCCGCATATATTTCAAGTCTCCTTGCCAGTACCTTTGAAAAGATCCTGTATGCAACGTTCAAAAGACAAGTCCAACGATAGTTATTACAAATCTTGTCGTCATTCTTTTTTGATAGAACAGAACACCACTGTGTTTCAATCTTTTGGATTGTCTTCGTTTTCCTATTCTAAACGATTGAGAGTGTACTACTCCTTACCTCCTCCCCACCATACTTGAAGGGCTCAGCTGGGATGTCAAGATTTTATTCAATGAAGCTCAAGTAATTTAACGTTCATATTGTTCAGAAAATCCTGTTCCGGATATTGTGGGCCGCACGGTAATTTTATCACTAAATAACGATACCTTTTGCATTAATTCTGGTTATCGGAAGCTTAAGAAGTTATTGCTATTGCTACTTAAAATATTCTTCACCGCTGAACCAGATTTTAGGGATAATGGATTTATTAGCATATTGCAAAGCAAGAATATTTGCGCACAAACCTTGTGTCATGATTAGTGATTTACAGTTGTTGGGTACTCCAATTAACCTACGCCTGTTTTAGTATCTATTTGTTTTAGCACATTAAATTATTTGACATCCATTATTTTATATGCTAATTTTAATTTAAATATCCAGTCTATTCAAATTGCCATGAATCTCCCAACTAGATGATAAAATTCACTAGTTATAACTTTACGTTTCGATTGCGTCCTAACGACATTTTAAGTAGTAAAAAGCACCACACATCTCATTCCCTAATACGTTCAGTCTGCTCTTAAGACATTAGGTAAAGAGTTCTTGATTGCACGACTGAATGGTATTCTTATCTTGAAATTTTCCACCTTTTCAAGGAAATCTTAAATTGAAGTAATTCGCACAGCATTTATTAGATACTTTGCCCCATACAAACGATTTTTAATGATATTAGAATTTCAGATTACTTTTTCTTTTTCTAAAAAGATGTAATTTATATGTTTAATCCTTAAACAATTGTGTTAGTTAAGTTAGTGTTTTTCCATCCACTTCTTTAGTAATGAAGGAAAGTTGTTAATCTTTCTATAAAATTAATCTACATTTATAATATGTTAATCTAAAAACAAAATTACTTCCAACTGTAAGAATTACAAACTATCGTATTGAAAATTGTATTAACCCATTTATTCGATTAGTTTAAAATCGTTATGTATTTGGTTTGTTTAGTTTACAAGTTAACTCCATATATATTAGGCAGCATATTGGATTACACTAACAAAGTTTTCACGAATTGTTTAAGTATATTTGAACAAAAGCTAACTTTGAACAATTTAATCCGACCATTAGAGAGATCATAAATCAAGTAAAGATGAACTGAATTCAGCAGCAACTATGAAACTAACGAACTCATTGTTCGCTTTCCCGCTTCTTATACAAGGACTCAAAATATAAGGTGTCGCGAATAATTTTATCAAAAATGAATCAGAAACCTTTAGAGAACGTTTTGGGAGAAATTACGACGAAACAATTTAACCACAAAAACTGAAATTATAAAGATGACAATGAAACATTCATCAGCTGATTCCAAAATTATTTATAAAATTATTCTACTTATGTACAGTTTCTGAAGTTCTTACCATCACTACTTTATTTTTAGAACGCATTGTTATAACTAATTCATTTTAATTTACTTCAATAAATAAACTTGTTCCTAATCAATCTAATTTATTATTCAACGAATTCAAACTCAAAAGAACTATTTAATTATTACCGAATACTGTATACTAGTAGGCCCCATATTTAATTACCGATACTTATTAAACACTCTAATTTATTCGTAATTTAATTAGGAATAAATTATAATTTACGGAGTTTTTGTGTGGAGTTTCTATTCATTTAAATGGCTACCTAATTTCCTCACCAGACTATAACCAATTTCTCTCCCTACTTTTCTGTTACTCTAATAAATTGCTATAGCTTAACGTATTCTCACCTAAGTACCTTTGCCAATATTTTACTAATTACCGTTGGCTATAATCAATTCGTGTCCAGTCAGCTCTGCGTTCCTTACTTATACATATACACAGTCATACGTACGTTTTCACTAACTATTGACTGATTAACAATCAGATGTATGATCATTAATAACAGCACGCTGTGCTATCTATCAATTATCGCCAATCAACGACGAGCGCCTCTGCTACTCATAATATGTGTAATTAACGTCATCGGTTTCGTTTTTATCGGACCGAAGAAATAACGCTGGTATTTAATTCCCATCGTGAAATTCTAACTTAAGTAAGACGTTTAATTGTTTCAAAATCAAACTTTACTTCATGAATAAAAGTTTACATGAGACTCTAAGTGCTAACTAACATTTGCTCTTTTTGCACTAATTCGTCTAGCCCCTAATATGCTTAAACCACTAAACATTTCCATAAAATGATATATATTAATTGACAAAACAATTAACAATTCCGTGATCAAGATCAAATCAATTCAACGATCAAATGCCCAAACTCACTGATTTAACATCTCCCTCTTTTTTTCAATGTCTTTTCGCATACATAATCCTTCATCCACGCTGGAGGTATAACTTCACGGCTCGAGTGATATGCGACAATACTAGAGTTAGCACTTGAGCTATTAGGCGTTATTTCACTTACTCTCTTCTAATATTTAATTAAGATTCAAATGATTTAATTTTTGCAGTATCCTTTACTACCAACTATGGTGAAGTGACATTTTGATTAATGATCATAGGCTGCGGACTAGGCTGTGAAATTATATGCCTCCAGGGAGCCGGTATTGAAAACCATCTATTACGTTTGTACAAAAGGGTAATTAATAATATTGCGGCTCATAATTAGAGGGTAGTCTAATTACTATGGAGCTATTACTAGATTAACGTGGTTCAAGTTAAACGCACAGTTTATTGTTAAATAGATAAATCTCGTTTTATTGTAACTAATCAACAGTCTTTATAGTAAACTTAACAATAACAAAGTATACGTGATATTTAACGAAATTAATGAAAAGTGTAGAATGTACCTTTTGGTGTAGCACACCTATGCGTTTTGCTTTCATTAGAACAATTATGATTCTACATATTTAAAAGTTATCGGACGTGACCTAGATGCTTATACATTTTGCGTTTGCTTGCTACTAAGATATGCCACATTATTAATCATATCAACTATAAATATGAACTTGTTCTCGATAGCTCAGGTAAATACACATATTTTATAATACAAATTGACATTGAATATGATAACATGAACATACTATATGTTTTGAGTACAATACTCGCATAGTGACGTAGCTAATTTGTTTTTTTAAATATCTTATAATAATAAATTTAATTATATATTTTTTGAGATGAAGTCTTGAACTATAGAAAATAATATATGTCTTTCGGCACCTTCGTAATTGATTCAGTTCGAATAAGAGTGGTTTTCTTTATTAAAGGGGGTTCAGGACCAAGTACATAGAATTGTATTTTCCATTTCTTTATGATCTGTATAAGACTGATTCTTTGCTTGTTACTTGATGGTGTTTAGAGGAATCCTTTATTGAAATTGACTACCTTAACAAGCACATAATTTACATTTACATAGAATGTTAATTTTATTCATACCACTCCTATGAAAAACCAGGGAGCACAACCGTGGTTCATATTCTCTAGGTATTCCACTAACTCTTCTGAAACCATATTGTTTTATAAATTATCAATATCTTGTGTACAAACGTTAAGCGGTAGTATTTTGGAGTATGACTCTCTCATCTTCAAAATACCTCCTGTATGTATAATTTATGGCTGTGCTTAATAGCATACTGAATATTTATGCTTCAATACAAAAAGAAACTCAAAAATATCTACATATTTTTTACACAATTCATGATTGAACATACCGCCGCGTCGAACAGAAGAATTATGTTGTTGTTGGCTGTATCATTAGCTGTTGCCTGTCTTATCTGAAGGTTGTTCTGTGCCATTCTTTCCTCGTCCACTTCTACTACTGGCGACACTGATCATTTTACTCCCTAACCTTATTTGTTGCTGCTATTAAGCGACTGACGTTAATTATCCTTGATCCCCGACCCTTGATTTTAATAACTGCATACCACCTATGGACTTCTTCATATTCTGGATATGGTCCCGCTCGACTGCTGCCCGCCCCTGAGCTATAACTATTCTTTATTCTTTATTCTATTCTTTAAACTAACGGTTTGCCCGACTTGCCACTGTTGGTCGGACTTGAAGTCTTCCCACGCTGGCGTGATCCTGTTCGGGCTTTTCATCGCACTCGCGACAGCAGTGCCTGTTTACGCTTGCTAGGCCCTGGCTTGATCGAGCAAATTACCCTACATCCACTTTAGATTTGTACTCAGTCCTTTAGATCTTGGACGCAGTCCTCCCACTTTTGACGAATATATGTTTTCATCTGTCCTTCCTTTTCTGTTATCACTTTAAGGATGTTTTTAATTTCTGAAAAGAATCTTACCTCTTCCATGCTTTTCGTAATCCTGAGCTCACTTTTAGATCTGGCTTCTTCTTCTTTTAAGCCGTAGTTTACTCTGCTAATCCCCGTAACCCATTCTCTGAACTCTGAGCTAGCTGCGGCCTGCTTTTTAAGGATCTCAGCTAGATCCATGAACTTGTTGAATGCTACTTTTATTTCCTTTCACTTTTACTCCGTCCCTGCTTCACTAACTTCTCTTCTTATTCTGCTCTCTACTTTCTGTATTTTTTCACAGAAATTTTAATCACTTATATTAATATGCATTTTTTGATTTTTTTCGGATTTAATTTACTAAAGTGAAAAAATTGGAATTTGATACTTTTACTGCCGATTATTGTTACTTTCGTTTATTTTATAAACCTTTATTAGTTTATTAGAAACTTTCGTACATTTTGATACCTGAAAGATTGTTGTTAGTATCCCTTGAATCTTTTGTTCAAATTCAATTTCTTTATTAATTTTGAAACTTAATATTTGAAACTTAAATTTCGTCTTAATATTTGACACCTGACAGCTCTGATGTTACTCTAAAAAACGTCCGTTTGTTGCTTTTAGACGACATACTTTTAAATTACTTTAATTTATTTATTTAGGCGTTTTCGTACTGCTTTGGTACTGGAACATCTATTTATTAATTCTTTGGATTTGACACCTGAAAGAACTATTTAGTTATTTTAAATTAATTTCTATTTTAATTAATTAATTTAGTCGCTTTCGTACCGCTTTGGCACTCTATCTATTTATCTAATTTAAATTAATTCTTTTAGATTAATTTATTTAGTAACTGTCAGAATTTTTGCCAAATTGACACCTGAATGAACAATTTATTCTATTTTAAAGTAATTTTTGAGATTAATTTATTTATTTAGTAGCTTTCTTACCGCATTGGTACCTGAATGAATTATTTACTTGTTTTAAATTTATTTTGATTTTAATTAATTTATTTAGACGCTTTCGTACCGCTTTGGCACTCTATTTATAGAAGTTTTTGTACCCTTTGACACTATTTATTTATCTAATTTAAATTAATTATTTTAGATTTACTTATTTTGCAGCTTTCATGCCGTTTTGACACCCGAAAGAATTATTTACTTATTTTTAATTAATTTTTATTTTAATTAATTAATTTAGTCGCTTTCGTACCGCTTTGACACTCTATCTATTTATCTAATTTAAATTAATTCTTTTCGATTAATTTATGTAGTAGCTTTCAGTTTTTTTGCCATATTGACACATGTAAGAACTATTTATTTCATTTTAAAGTAATGTTTTAGATTAATTAATTAATTTAGTAGCTTTCTCACCTCATTCTCACCTCAAAGAATTATTTATTTTAATTTAAATAATTATTTTAGATTACTTTATTTATTTAATATCTTTTGTACCGCATTACAACTTGAATGAATTATTTACTTATTTTGAATTAATTTTTATTTTAATTTATTTATTTAGACGCTTTCGTACCTCTTTGGCACTCCATTTATAGTAGTTTTCGTACCGCTTTGGCTCTCTATCTATTTATATAATTTAAATTAATTCTTTTAGATTAATTAAGTTTAATATTTTTTGCCGATTTGACACCTGAAAGAACTATTTATTTTATTTTGAAGTAATTTTTTAGATTAATTTATTTATTTAGTAGCTTTTGTACCGCATTATCACGTGAAAGAATTATTTATTTTATTTGAAATAACTTTTTAGATTAATTTATTTATTTAGTACTTTTCGTACCACATTGATACCTGAAAAAACTATTTATTTCATTTTAAATGTATTGTTTATATTGATTTATTTATTTGCTAGCTTTCGTATTGCATTGGCACCTGAAAGAACTATTTACTTTTGAATTAAGTTTTTATTTAAATTAATTTATTTTAGAATTTTTCGCTGTCTTGGAAAGTTCTATTTACTTTTTAAATCAATGTTCTATTTATATTAATTCTATTTATTTAAACCCGTCATTCCTTGGAACATTAACGAATTTCTTTAGAGACGTATGTACTTTGTACTGCCCTCTCTTTTTATTAAATTTAAACTTTTTTAATGAATGAAAGGTGCTATTAGAAAATGACATGAGAGAACAAGTTAGAAAAATTACCGATGAACCGCGGGTGTATGGTCATTTATGCTATCAGGTATCAAGCTTTATCAACACCCATTTTTTACAGAACGTCATTGTATGTGTCTAAGTGGATGCACACTAACTCTGTTCTGAACCTATCACATCGGTTATAATTTATTATATTAAATCTTTTATATATGTTCCAACATTAATGGTCGACGTATACGATGTGTTTTTAATTAAACTGAAATAATTCCTAACTAGATCTAATTTAACGATTCGCTTCTACAATATCATTCCAAGAACTGCAATGCTATTTTTAGACTAATTAACACCTCTTACAAATCATCTTTCCTCAAAACCTCAAAACTTTTCTCACGTTATCGATAATAAAATAACCCATTAAACATTAAAATATATTAAAAATGAATTCTAATATCATATATCTAACATAATATGATTGACAATAACAATTCCGTGATCAGGATCAAATCAATTCAATGACGAAATGTCCAAACGTACTGGTGTTATAGTTACAATATTGTTTGCTACCTAGATTCCACTTTGCTAGAAATTTCCTTACAATAACAGCAAGGACGTTTTAGTTTTTTATCAGCTGACTAGCCTCCAACCGAAAGGATACATTTCTCAGATTAATTTGCTGCGCGAATGCGAAATGTAGTGTCCTTTGTGTTCCGTAATAAAGGAATCTGATTTTAATTGATTTCAATTTTTTATGGTTTTTTTCCTTAAAATCTTTTGAAATTGTCCTGTAGATTTAATACTTGTAATAAATTCACACCCTTTACAACTTGAATTGAGAGAATTATCGTTAGCCCGATTATCGACGACTCGATAATGTTAGTTTTGAAACCACCATTTGCTATAATCGACCACACAAAGCCAAACGGAAGCTTGAAGCAAATGAATATCTAGATTCACTTACAAATTAAACAGGTTACGTACACGAATAAAGTTTCTTTCCAGATCTGTACTCAATGTTTTCAGACTGTTTATTGTGACAATATAACTTGGGCAAGTTTTTACTAGATAAATAAGTTTTATTTTATTGATTTGACCCATCCAGCTATTTGAAGGGATCGAAAGAAAATAAGTTATTAATTTAATTATTTCAAAACAATTCATTGAATAAAATAATTAGAATGCGATATATCTTAATACCAATTATTAAGAAAATAAAATAATTACCAAGAAGCATTAAGCAATTTATTTGTTAATTAGTTTTAACTTACAATAACTTTAGTGACAACAATAACTTCAGAAGTCAATTTTGTTTACGATTTTCTAGCTAGTCATTGCGATATAATAAGAAACTTATATTTGTGCTGTAGACATCACAACATTATTCTGTAGTTTAGGCTTATTTTCAATTAAAAATTGTTTAACATTCAACTGCTTAGCGGAGCAAAATAACTGCTTCTATAGTGATGCTTCCTCTACTTTCGTTTTTGATCGGTTCTTGCTATGAATATCTACTCCAGTTTCTGTAGTCCCAAAGCATCTTGCGCCTAGAACTACTCGTCTGAGTTCCTTTGGACATCCGTACCTATGACTCGTTTTTCTACAATCGTAGCGGTTCGCACCACTTATTTCTTAATAAGTGGTTAAATAATATTAAATAGATTTCTTAATTTTATGAAATATATTTAAACATACTAAGTGTCATAAAATCTATTAATTTTAATATAAGTAATTAAACAAAACTTTTTAAATGCTCGGTCCACTGTCGTGGAACCTAAATTTATTAAACTTTATTTTCTAGACTTTATCTGAACAAAGAGACTTTATCTTATTTTTACTAAAAAAAATTCTTAGCCATTACAATTTGCGAAAGGCAAGTTTTAAAAAGACGGATGGTCTTGTATAAAATAAAGATGTAACTATTCAGATGAAACAAGTTATAATTAATGTAAAATATTTTAATTTATGCCACTAATTTGATTGTAGGAGAATTATGTTTAAATTACCAGAATATTTACCATGAATAAATAACCAGAATGTAGGAATCATGACTTATGAATATTGTAAGTAGGTAAAGTGGATACAAATGCTTTTTTCCACTTTGCATTTGTCCTAATCTTGAAAACTTTGAACCTTGAAACTCAAAACTCTTAATCATACAAAAAGTCTAAACTCAATCACTAATCAAACTATAATTATTGATAGAATTTACTCCTCAGAACATCATGCTATACTTGATTTTTTCTTCTTCTTCTTCTTATTCAGCCATTGAATATCCACTGCTGGATGTAGGCCTGCCCTTTCTCCTTCCATTCCGAACGGTCCATTGCCACTTGTTGCCAGTTTGTACCTGCTGCTCTTTTGATCCCATTTG
>WYDF02299109.1:0-29255 GCA_009867245.2 Adranes taylori
AAGTGCAAGAACGATGGCTTGTATACATTTTGTATACTTACACATTATATATATATATATATATATATATATATATAAATTAATAATACATTTACATACCCGAGACAGTGTTTTGTTACTTTCCGCAACTAGTTTCGAGACGATAGCCTTATCGTCAGATGCTTGGATGGTAAGTAATTTGTTTTGACTTTTGGTTCTAGATTATATATATATTTATATGGCTGTGTCTGTGTTCCCGTTTGCCGCCAGTCTGTCTCGACACTGTGCTTTTTCTACCATATTGTTATTTAAAATGTCCACTGTTGCATTCGTTTTGTTGTTTTGTCCATTATATCTTCTAGTTTATGTAATGTAGGTTTTAAAATGTGTTCCAGTTTATGTGATGTAGTTTTTAATTGTTCTGCTTCTTGTTTAATATTTTAACTGGGGTTAGTCAAATTTACATTGTCTTTGTTCATTTAGTATATCTTGATTTCATTTAGTAAAGCCTCTTTTCAAAAATCTCAAATGAAAATATTAAAAAGTCTAGGTAAAAAATACATAGCTAACTAAACGAGAGCGAACTCATAATTTCTCATTAATAGCTTTTTTATTGCTTGCAAATATGAGGGCGCTTGTTTGTCTTCTTCCGTTCTCTTTGTATAAGTTTGGGCGGGATAGTTTTCAACGAATTAAATTTATTTGGTTGTTTATATTATATTAATGTTATATTAAATTAATGATTTATAAATTATTACGATGTTAATTAATTCATATTGATTAATCGATAGTATAATTAATTAATTGACACTCCTTTTCTGAACCGACACTCCATATTGATTAACCGACACTCCTTTTCTTTTCTTTTTTTCTATTCTCCTAATATAAAGCCTTTTTGTGTACCGTGGGGCTCTACATGATCAAAAGCTCGAGAATCACTGAATTGAAACAGTCTTTTGCTAAAATTCTCAGAACATGTAGAAGATAGAAGACTGTTGGATCATTTAAATAATAAAGGCGAAAATTGTAATGTCTTACTGAAAATTCTCTGCAAAAGAAGTCTATAAAAGCTTTGCGAGCAAACTTCCTAGAAACTGGAATCACAACCAATAAGTTGTTGGCGATTAGACCGTTGAAGTTAAAAAGATTCTTCCAATTCCCGACTGTCTTCGAAAATCGCAAATGTAAAAGTTAAAAAATATGGGTAAAAAATACATAGCTTACTAAACGCGAACGAAGTCATAAATTCTCTCGAAGAAACCGAGCGATGCTTCACAGTAGTAGTTTTTTTATTGCATGCGAATATACGGGCGCTTTTTTCTTTTGTCCGTTTTATTTGTTCTCTTTTTATAGTTTTGGCGGGATATTTTCATCGAATTAAATTTATTTGGTTGTTTTATTATATTAATGTTGTATCAACAGTCTCTCCGATATTAGGCTGTGTTGGCTTTTATATTTAAATTTTGGCGGAGGGATACACTCCTTTTCTCTTTTCTATTCTCGTAATAAGAAGCCTCCTTGTGCATGGTGGGGCTCTACGTGATCAAAATCTCGTAAATCATCGAATCGAAATAGCTTTCTGCTAAAATTCTCTGAATATGTAGAATAGAAGACCGTTGAAATAATAAAGGCGAAATTAGTAATGTTTTCCTGTAAATTCTCCGGAAACGAGACCTCTAAAGTTTAGCTAGCAAAATTCCTAGAAACTGTGGAAGCAACAAATAAGATATTAGCGCTTAGTTCGTTGAAGTTAAAAAAAAAATCGTGAAACAAATCAAAAGCCTTTTCAAAAATCACAAATGAAAGTATAAAAAAGTCTAGGTAAAAAATACACAGCTAACTAAACGAGAACGAACTCATAATTTCTCATTAATAGCTTTTTTATTGCTTGCAAATATGCGGGCGCTTGTTTGTCTTCTTCTGTTCGTTTTTATCGTTCTGTTTGTACAAGTTTGGGTGGGATAGTTTTCAACGAATTAAATTAATTTGGTTGTTTATATTATATTAATGTTATATTAAATTAATGATTTATAAATTATTACGATGTTAATTAATATAAAAAATATTTAAAATTGTATGTAGTAGTTTTTATAAAGTCATAATAACAAGTTTAATCACATTTAAATATGTATGTGACTAAAAGTTTGAAAATAATGTAACGTAGCTTCCTAGATTTACCGTATACTACTCAATTCGTTGAATGGATAATTAAGTTACTGATAAATAAGCAACGAAATAAGTTGTTATCGCATAACAAACTACGTCTATATACTTAAAATAACTAATTTTAACTATTGTTTTTAACAATGCATTAATTTTTTTAAATTTTTATCACTCATGAAATAACAAAGTAGTATTATCATCTATTACACGTGCATTAATTATATGCTTTTATTGATTCTATAAGAACGCCGATGTTACATATATATATATATATGGCTTTCCACTTTCTTGTCATTGGTTTTATAAGAGATGCTCTCATATTTTTGAGCATAACAAATTAAAACAGTGGCTGCGTTTAACAAATTCAGTAATTAAGTATATTGTCGACATAAAAATGGCCGAGCCTTTTAAGATTCTGCGACCGTCGGTACAGCATAAACTCTTTATAAATCTTTCGTTGTCTTTATGCTTGTTTAAGCATAGCTCAATAAATCTCAGCAGTTTAGTACCAACTCAATCTTAAAGTAGTATAATGGCACTTGTCTAAATCCAGCCAAAATACGTTATTTTTATTACGCCCATGAATGAAAGGGAGAAGCTGTTTTTCTTCCAGTGAATTTCTTGGTTAAATGAAACTTTGATTCTTAATCCCACAAGAACAAATCGCCCGCCATACCAAATATTTGTTTGGAAATTTGGACTTTATTTTATTTCTAAACTTGGTTGAAGTTTACAATCACGCAAGTCTTACTTACTGTCCATCACAACGAAGTCACATTTTGCTACAATGTCCTCCTACAATTACCGATCACAAGTTTTTTATCATTTCGGTTGGTGCGTCCTGCATTTTAAAAAGATTCAAATTATTTTATCTTCGTCATTCGATTTGGGTATACCAGGTAACATTTTTATTTTTTGCTGTTTTCTTTACCGAATAGTTCGGATTGTAGTTATACTACTTCATCGTATCTTACGGATACTATGGGCGATTTGCACAAGTCTCAATGGTAAATACAACTCTTTCTACAAGCATTTCTACAAGGTAAATACAAGCATTTTATTTCTTATTCTTTATTTCTTAAAAAAAAATGACTACAGCAACGTGGAGTACTGACCAAATAGTACCTTCCATCTAGAAATTAATGGAAGGTATGATATTTCATATGGGATTCTGGTTTGAAAAGTTATCCAGATCTAAAAGAAAAAAGCATGCAAATATTGTTGTATGGAAGTGATAAAGGGCTAAGTGACGTTATCAAAAATAGAATGGAGCTTATCAAAACAGCGAAGAGTGAAGAAATATTGGGAATAGTAAGAAGAGTAGCGCTAATGCCGATATATTTACTGCTCAACGTTATTTTGGTTCCCCCTAGCAGACAGGTTTTTGAATGAGAGTAACTGCATGTCGATTGCTTTTGGATCTTATTTTTAACACAACTGAGCAAAATTGAAAAATTGGTAACCTTTTAAGTGGTTATACGCTTCAACATCTTCTGAAAAAAGTAGCAAATGTACGACGATTTCTTCTGCTAATCTCCAATTCGACCGAGCGCTTACGCTTCCTCATATTTTTTTCTGAGATTTTTAATCTTTTTCCTATAAGCAAATTAGTAACAAATTATATTCCAGTAAATTACTAACATATTTTCCAGCTTGACTCAAAACTCTTTCAAGTAAATTATATGGAGCTATATTTATTTGTATATGTTAATAATAATACGGCGCCCTGTCCATGTCAACCAGGTGCACGACGATACAAAACGTCTAGTGACGCAGGTAGCAAGTCTACATGGTAGGGCAATTTATTATGGTATTTTTTATGGTATTAGCGTGTATTTAAAGCAGCTAAGTGCAAAATTGAAAACATGAAACGGACTATAGAGCCACGTCGTTACTAACACCACTGGCTCCTCTTTGTTCATATACGAGAGTCGCATATTTGTATATTATAACTGATCATGTGGATGGGTATCGTCCTTTAATGACACGACTACATTAATTGTTTAATTAATTAGTTACATTAATTAAACAATTCGAGCTGCTCAATCTAACTAATTAGATTCTGTAAATATGTCAAAATCTGAACCTGAATTAATTGTATTTTACGACAACTGGGATAGTATTGATACCCTGCATTTATGCTCTAAAACTAAAAGAACATACGGAGATTCAAGCTGTGATAGTCATCGTTTGGCGAAAAGCAGCATTGAAAATTGTTCTTATGTTCAGTTAAGAGTCAACCAATCGTAGAATACATTCCAGAGATAAATCAATATCTATGAGTCTTCCCAGAACTTTGAAATCAAATTGGCTCAACATCTCAAAAAATCTCAAAAAGGAATATATTTGTTTGAACGCAAAACAAATAGTAACTACATTGTTGCGAACAAGATCTTCAACGACAGTTCATCGTTTTGGAAAACATAGTACTTCCAACACCTAAAATGGCCCAGAAACAGTTTGAAAAAATTCTATTGAATCCAGTAAAGCTGTCAAAACATCTTCGCCCAGTGCAGTTATTTAAAGACACCCACAACTTTAACAAATGACATGTTACAAGCACAGTGATCCTATACTTATTTTTGGAGCAATGTATACAGTGGCAGTCTAATACCGCGGAAGATAGAAAACCAATGCGCAAGCATTATCATCACAACGAAGATTTGTGGATCCCGATACTAGGGATGGGCAAATAATTTGGATCTATGTTTGTGTGTTAATAATAATACGTTAATAAAAATACGGCGCGTTGTCCGTGTGAAGCAGGTGCACGGCGAGACATGACGTCTGGTGGCGCAGGTACCAAGTTTATATAAGCGTAGCAGAACAATAGTCAACGGCAGAAAACAAGTATGATTTGAACAGAGATGAAAAAGAGTTAATCCAAAGAAAAAACAAACCGAAAAAAGGTGGATGCAATCGAGAAACCTTCAAGAAAAAGAATATTTCAAAAAATGACAAAGAAAAATAGGCATCATGCTAAAGGATAAGATGGAAGACACATGGCACAAAAATGTAGAAGAAGCAAGTGTGGAGGAGAAATACTACTGAGGAAGTTCTTAGGAGTATCAGGAAGGGACCGAACGTAAATACCCCATTAAAATGGTCTGGCATACAAAGACAAGAACAAAGCAGAAGTTCTTGCAGAACACTTCAAAGAACAATTTACCAACTAAGGTACTTGCATCAACACATAAAGAGAATGTCCAATAAAGCAGAAGACTTTTAGATAGACATAGAATCAATTAAAGAAATAGTGAAGAAATTAAATTAAAAAAAACCTCCAAGAGAAGATGAAATCCCAAAGAGAGCGATTAAGGTTCTTCCGGACTTAGCAATAAGTAATTTCACAAATACATGCAATAACAGCTTGCCATTAAAACACTGTCCAACCGATTGGAGAAGGGCGATAATAATAACAATCTTCAAAACACTCAAGGATGCAACAGGCCCTGAAAACGTCCAATAAGCTTGCTGAACAGCTTAAGTAAAATCTACGAAACTATTCTTAACTCTAAAATACAAAATTAGTTAGAAGAAGCTAACCTAATCCCATCTAACCAATTAGCATTTCGGAGCAAATTAGCGACCACCCAACAGGCTGTGGTGATGTAGAGAATAATAAACAACATAGCAATAAAAGCAAAAAGAAAAGGGTATACTTTCGTGGGTCTAAATGACATAGAGTAAGCGTATGACAGGGTTTAGAAGAATGGTTTAATTTATAAATTAAGAGCTCTCGCGGTACCGAACACATTAGTCGAAACCACCAAATCTTACCTCGAAGAAAGGAAGTTCAGAATTGAAGTCAATAACGAAATGTCAGGACAACGAACAGCTGAAAGGGATACCTCAGTGCTCACCATTGGCGCTGATCCTCTTCTATGTTTTTGTTTCAGACCTCCAAATTTGAACAGAAAAGCGGGGTAAGAATCTTTCAATTTGTGGACGACACTGCAGTGGTGGTACATAAATCCACACAAATACATCCAAAATCGGGACTGGAAAAATGCATTAAAATAATAGATGACTAGTGTGAAAAGTGGAAAATCAAGACAGAAATCATAAGATTTACACTACAAACCAGAACCAGAGGAGAGAAGTTTATTTGACACAAAAATATTAAAATCAAAATTAAAGAGCAAGGCACATATTTAGGAATAACATTTAACAAGAAATTAGAGTTTGTAAAACACCTTAACAGGAGGGAAGCAATAGCCCAGAAAACGGCAAAAAATATACTTCGCGCTAAAACACGATAGTACTAGAATGAAAATTATGAACGGATTACTGTTCCCACAGCTATTATACGGAAATGGAGTTTGGTGCCAATCACAACAAGCAACAGAAAGAGTACAGATAGCACACAAGAAGATACATGATTGAAAGAATAAAGTCACCCCAACAATGACATAAATAAGTTGGCGTCAATAATTCACGACTGAAAAACGTCTACCTATAAATGATGAATAATTGCACATGGACTCCCTCACTGTCGACACCATGCATATGATGGTCACCAATCATTGAACCATAAATTCAGCAAATTGGGTAATAGAGGAGAAAAAAATAGTTCAACGGCATTTATATTTATAATTTAACGATAGTGTTACCTATATTTTATTGTAATTTTCAAATCATTTGTATATAATTGTTTTTTTAAACAAATTTTCTTAAGCCGGTAATTTAGGTAGTGTCAAATATCAACTTGAATAAAACATTGAAAATGTATGAACGTTGACTTGAATTCAAGTTGCTCCATTCAAGTAAGTAGAAAACTGTGAACCCTGTATATAGAGAACAGCATAAGAGACTGCTCCATATTCTCTTAACCAAATTTTACTATTTTTTTAAACAACATTTAAAGACGTGAAATGCTTTTACAGTACTTAGTAACTCTATTATAAGACACAAACGTAATAAATAAGTCTAAAGGAGCAGGAATATAACAACATACTAATATAAACCAGGCGTCATGAATGTGTATTTTAGTCTTTCAGTTGGTACTAAATTAGTTAAAATGCGCTAGATAATAAGTATTTCAGCTGATAAATCGACATTTGTTTTTCAATAAATAAAGGCGTTTGCACGCTTCAAATAAGTGACCATTATATTCGTAAATTAAATATTTTAATTAGGCACAGGCTTAACATGTAGTTGTGTGCATACACATCCAATTTATTTATATATGTACTCTATAAAATTAATATTCTCATTTACCGAATGACGCGTTTCGATCCATCAGGGTCATCAACTGATTACTATTTAATTTTTTATTCTTTAGCTTCTTTGCTTATGTTAATTTTATGTCATATTCTTTTCGCCAGCGTTTACAGGTTTATTCAATATATTCCATAGTTGTCTAGTTATTTTGTTTATTTTGTGTACAATCTCATTAATCTTGTTTCTTGTACTTTTTCAAATACTTTTAGTGTTTTCTTTGTTATGTACATTGCCTGGATACATTTTACTACATAAGATTTTTACAGAGTAAGAGTTGTATATTTTTGGTTTTAGCATTATACTAATGTTCTCTGTATCTTGTTTTGTAGTTTCTATTAGTTTCTGTTATTGCCATAATTCAGATTGAGATGAGATGTTATTGAGATTATGCGAAATAGGGTTTATATAAATTATACTTGTAATATTAACTTTATTACTTTATTTTAATAATAATTCAGAAGAATCAAACATGACATTTTTAAAAATTATCTATCTATGAATTATATTATAAACAACATTAGTAAACAAAAACAACTCTATTCAATAAAGTACTTGATTGCAAATCTTAATAGCCCTCCTTAATTACATAGTTTTTACAAATTGTGTTAATAGATATTGAACAATATTACACACATACAAGTCCTAAATTCAATCTATGTTTAACAAATAATGTACTACTTAAACTTTTAGTAAAGATGTCAGCTGTTTGAAACGGTTTCTGCACTGACTAATTCTTTAATAAAATTATATTTAACATCTATATGCTTCAATCTTTTATGATCCCATTTCTTTGTTGATTCACAGGTCTATGATGAAAATATTTCCTGAAAACTAAGCATTGTTTCTGATGTATTTTTGGACGCTGATTTCCAGCAAATACACTCGTTTCCGTCATGCACATAGGTGGATGGGAGCCGGAGGGTTGGAGTTAAACCAATCGCAACAAAACTAACAACGTTTCGTTTTAGCATGTGTTACACAGAGTCAACAGAGAAGATATATGAAGAAAATATTTTATTTGATTTTACGATGACCTTTCGCTGCAGTTTTTGCTTTAGACAGGTGGCTTCTCACATTTTTTGTGATCTTTCATCGATATAGAAAACGAACAAAAATGCTTCTTATCAAGAGAGAAGAATATGTTTCGTACTCTTTTATGAAGCCTTCTTTCTCGCGCCATTTTTTTACCAATCCTTTTTTGTTTAATTTAAGAATATATGACATATGACCGTCGAAAAATATAGGCCAATAAGATTTAAGACACATTTTAAAAGCAAAAACAATTGTTCATATGCAATGTGTTATGTTTGTATGTGTGAGCTATACTTATTGATAATAATCTATTACCGTATTAAGAAACAAATAATTTTTAAACTTATTAGGGCCTATATACTTGGAATTATAAGAGTGAGCCCCAACATATGTGGCATTGTAAAGCAAACCGGAAAGGCTACCAATATAAAAGAAAATATACCGGGTGTTACTAAATAGTTTTAGAAAAAAAAATATTGCTGAAAATCGATCAAGTATTCATTGGCCATAGTGGTAAAATACGTTCATCTGGGGAATGTCATACATACGTTCCCCAAGTTTCATTTTCCCAGCTTTCATAGGAACCGAGATATTTAGAGGAGTACGCTTTTTTTCAAAGTCAAATTACTCCCTCGCTATGACATGCGATTTTTTAAACTAGCGTTGTCGCTAAAGCATTAAAGGAGCTTTCGACACAAGAAACTTCCAATCCGTTAATACGCAATTCAAAGGCAATTATGGAACCATTTTTCATATAAAAAGTTTTTTCTAAAAAAAAATTTCTGGATGAAATTTGGTAGACTGGTGTAGACTATGAGCCCGCAGGACGGTTTCTTTTTTCATTTTTTGTATAAATCTGAAAATGAAAAAAAACCGCTTCGAGCGATGTTAATTTTTGAACAAACAAGCTCTTAATAAGGTTATTGAACTCGCGGTCATTGTCTCGGCGAGAGAGATTTTTACTAGCCCCATTTATGAGTTTATTGAACTTTGCGTGGCCTCGTCTACTAAAGATTTCGATATATCGTATTTTTGAACGGACAATTTTTAATGAGTTTAATGAATTTTGTGGACGTGACCTTAGGATAAGCAGATTTTTGTATTGTTCGTAAGAAGTGAAAACTGTTTTGGATGCTTTCCATGCCAAAGTCGCCACTGCCGTCATTTGGTTGGTCTTTAACCGTAGTAGAAGGGGAATTGCAGTTCATTGCTTGTTTGCACGCTAAAGCTGAGTGGAGAGCAGCCCATCATCGAATCATAGAAACGTAATATCGTGGCAGGGATACTAAGCGATATTGTTCCTTAAAATTTGTAACGTTCGCAAGAATGCTTCTGATTTGAGAGAAGTTCTCCCTTTCTGGACTTTGCTGAATCACCCTTTCTGAATGATTTTCTGAGTGACCTTCAAAAGCTACCGCCGTCGAAGTTAGACGCCAAAAATCTCTAGTTTCATATAAAATGCCAGATCCAAGCCACTTTCGGCAAGACGCATTTAGAGCTTTTATCTGATTGTCTTCGAACGAGCATTAGTCGTACGTTTCTATCTGTATTATTCTATTAAAGATTCTATTAAAGATGAAAGCTGACTTTTAGCTGTGTTAAAGCTTGTTCTAGCATCTTCGAATTAAACCGCCAGCAACACAATCACCAATTTAATTTATCATTTACAAAAATTAAATTAAAATGTCTCAATGAGTAACAAATTGTCTATGCCAGCAAAGTCAGGTAATACAATTGATACATTTAATCCTTCGATTGAATCTTCCGAGCCTCTTATAATAATTATCTAATCAATGGCATGCAGACTGTCAGCCGAATTTTTCGACCTTCTCAATATTTATTTTTCTTCTATATCTTATTCTCGGATTCACATATTTTCTAACTTCCATCCATACACTTTGACCGTGTTTCCGAGCGCTCTGTAGAAGATCGACGGCAATGCACCAACCGCATTGACGAGCCAGCCGCGTGATGAACCGACTAATCCACCTCCCGGACGAGTCTATCCCACCGATGGCCGCATCGCCAACCAAACATCCGCGCCAATGACTCAATCTGATCCACGAGACATCCTCATCGAGGAAGCACTATCAACACCGTCAAACAACCAATTTTGAACGATATTCCCCACTATTAACACATTGAGAATAACCAATTTTGAATCCTATCTGATTAAGGGTGTAATTGGCCCACATATACCAGTATGTACTAATTGCAAAAGTTTAAACGTTACCGTATTTGATTTTAAAAGTAGCAAACGAGTTGCTTTTGACTGTGTACAAATTGAACAAACATCTTTGTTACATAACTTACAAGATTCCAATCCTCTTAACATATTATTAGCAATTAATGTTTCAAAATTTTTATTACAAATATGACCTATGTGACGAGCTGACACTCGCGACGCTACTAATGGTGAGCCTTAGCGTTTGTCACAGATGGCACAAACAGGTATCTTAATACTACAGAATCCTTCTGTCCTCCGGAAATGTGTAACTCTGGCGCCAGGTCCGTTTAACGTCAGACAGCACGTTCGAACTGATGTTGGTGTCCCTCCGTCCTCAGTTGCTTACTGAGGGTACATGCAGCTGTAATCTTTCCCAGGTGTTCGAGATCTTGCAAGTAGTTGAAATGAACTTACTAAAACAACATTAACGTTTTAAGAAAACCGTCTATTGTTCTCTATAGACCATACGTAAAGAAAGAAATACAATTGCGCAATTAAATGTCAATTTATTAAATGACAAAAATAAACAGTAGCTCAAAAGTAGCGATAAGCAAATATTAAATCAAATAAATCACTCATTCAATATGGTATGTTATATTTGTACAATATGTTATTTTTGGTATGATATATCTGGGAATTAACGGTATGTTATATCTGAAAAATATTAGTACAATGGTTCAGACGATATGCTTGACATGTATATCAAAGAAACTACTATAGTTCACTCTAATACGTCGGTTGACACTTGGTGCTACCGTTACCGGGTGAAAAAGACTAGTCGCAGTTGACGCTTGTATAGTAACAAACACTCTAGTGGATGGGATGAGAAGGAATACTATAAGCCATACTATCACGGCGGTTGACGTTTGTACCATTGTTACCTGAATGTATTAGACTAGTCGCTGTTGACGCTTGTGCCATTATTACCTGAATGAATAAGACTAGTCGCGGTTGACGCTCGACTACTATTATACACTCTAGTGGATGGAGTGAAAAGAAATACGATAAGCCACAATAACACGGCGGTTGACGCTTGGTACTATTGTTACTTAAGTGAATAAGACTAGTCGCGGTTGCCGTTTCTCTAATCATATACACTCTAGTTGTGCGGGAAGTAAGAAAGGTAGAAGGAAAAGGAAAACTATAATAAATACATCTAATAGAACAGTGTAGACTACCTAAAAATGCTTACCAAACGCTCTCATCCGGCGGTGTTCGCTGGTCGTCGCTGCTGTTTACATCTCGGCTTGGCTGCTCGTTGACTTGCTGCTGCTGGCTCTTCGAGTTCATGAAATGAGCTAAAATATTCTATACAACACAGCGATATATATATAAGCGTGACCCTCATAGAGTCTCTTTCTCTGCGATACGGTCTCTATGAAGCCACTCACTCGATCAATTTTTACGTAGTATGGTCTACGCTTATTTCAGTTGCAGCACAGCAGTTTCCATATGAGCGAGAAGCCAAGTCATGCCCCTACTCTTAAGTATCAATATTATATGCGTTCCCATAACATACGCATTAGCCACATAATGTATAAAACGGTAAGTCAGCAGCGAACAATATCTATCTCTCTTCGATCATTACTGTATCGCTATTTACTGCGTAAACGCAAGCATTTGTATACAATTTAATTATATTTACATTTTATTATTATAAACTGGTTTCTAACAATGTATTTATTTAAAATAATTACTTTATTCAGGGTAACGTGCTACGTTACACCTAACTTATCACGCCATAATTTAAAATCATTATTTTTATTCATTTCACAAACATTAGAAATTATTTTATTTACTTTTGTAGTAGTAATTACATATTTCAATTACATATCAAATACATAAAGATTATTTACTGTTCTAGAGTTATCAATAACTTCTGAATTTTTAATTATAATCACACAATTATTTGCAAAACTTACTGTAAGTCCTAACTTTTCTAATTTCTGTACAGACAACAAATTTTGTCTTAGATGTGGAACATATAAAACATCCATGATTATAGCTGTTGATTTTTCTTCTCCAGTTAATTTTACCAGTATATTCTCAATATTGGGCGCTTTTAATGATTCATTTTCCTTTGCAACAGCAAGTTCCATATTTATTGTATCCTTAAATATGGAACTTTTTTATTTCCATAAATTACAGAAATATTATCACAATTTAATGCACTTGGTATGAAAGTTTCATCTTTATTTGTATCAACTTGATTAGCATGCCTATTTCTAAACAAACATTTATTTCTAAAATGACAAAATTTTCCACAATTATGACATTTAAAATCATTCTTTTTCTTTTCTTGCTTGTCTTCATTTTTACTTGTACCTATACAATTCTTATGATCATTCTTTTTATAAAAAATCTTTTTATTAAATATTCCAAATGCTGCACTAGATCTTGAAATATCATTTACTTATTTAATTTTTCTTTTTCATTTCATGATCTAACAATTTTCCTTTTACAAATTCAATAGTGACTTTTTGTGGCTCCAATGTTTCCAGAACTGTTAGAATTATATTGTATGTATTTGGTAGTGTCAGTAATAAGTCACATACAATATTAACTTCTTCTAGCATTGCTCCGGCAGATTTTAATTGACGAATTGTTTCTTCAAACTTTCTAATGATTCTTTAATATTTAATTTCATTGAGAGAAGTTTATTTCTTAAATACAACTGACTTTGCTACTTCTTTTCGGCAGTTTCCTTGTCTTTGACATATTCTAAATGAGAATTTGCAACACATTGTACAATTATAGACTTACATTTCTTGTTCAACTTCACTTCTTCCGGTTTAGTCTCATCAGTTCAACTTCACTAAAAGATTTTTCTTGTTCTCTATACTTTTTAACATCATTGTGATTTAATATAGTTTCCATTTTAAATTTCCAAGGATCGTAGTTTTTCCCATCATATTGATGTATGCCAAATTTTGCGTCAGATTATTCTTTTATCATTGTCGTTATTAGAAGTACTAACATGTAAATAAGTTGATTGATGAATAATAATTATAATAATTAATAGAATATACGCGGAAATACATACATTAAAAATCGGAGAGGAAAAACTAAAAGATTTTTTTTTGCCAAGAGAAATAAACAATATTCTCAGGCCAATGATCGGGATCAAATCAAATTATATTAAATTGAACCACATCTGCGTTAACACATATATGTTCGAACACAAATTTTTATAATTTTCAACGATTACAGTAAATCCAATGAAAATAAACTGCCTGATTTAAATTTATTTTCGTTTTAATTTTAAAATGATGACAGCAATCGCCATTAAAAATACTAGGCATTTATTAAATTAGGTTAATATCTAAAATTTAATTTATATTACAAAACTGTCTTAAAGATTTCGTCAAATTATATATAGGTAATTGATTTTGTTATGTGTTCCATTGAATAAATATTTTTATTTTTTCAGTTAGGGTTAGGCGTTTCGACCCCTGTTGATCATAACATAACTTATTTAAATGTTTCAATGTCATGTTCCTGTAAAGTTTATGACTTCTTCTTCTTCTACAAGTTTTGGTTTTGGAAATCAAGATATTGTGATATAAATTTTTATTCTATTACAGTTCCACTGCTAATGAACCATCTGCGTATTCCGTGGATTATTCAATTCATTGATAATGTTTGACTTTGTAAAGCAGTTTTTAAACAACACTGCTGATTTTTAAACGTCCTCTTGCTTACCACGAAGTTATAAGTATTATTATTCGAACAAATTCGTTTGCTTGATGATAGTCCGCATGGACTGAGAATATAATTGACGGACATTTTTGGTAGTAAGTTTTGATCAACCATCGTAATTTTTTCGGGATTTAAGTGTTTGCATACTTACTTTTAATGCTTACTGTTTGTCTTACTTTTGTGCCAATTGAGGCAACGCCGAGTAACTTGAGTAAGGACAGGCAAATATTAAAATCATGTCCTTTCATCAGGAATATGTAAGTTTGCCACGCGGTGAATTTGCGTAGCAGGGAACCTATGTAGATTCGTCACGCGGTACTATGTAAATTCGTCACACGACCGGAAATCTTTTTCCACGAAAAAAAAAACTATTTTTCTATATAAATCTAATTACACTAAAAACCACATTTTAAGGCATTTTTAAGGTATTTATGTCTACAATTTGAATACTTTTCTATAACACTTTATATCCATTACAAACTTCAACATATTCATATCTAGTAATGAAACCGTTTTCAAAACTTATTATTTAATTTTCTATAAAATTAATAATTTTTTATACTTTCTAGGTACTACTGATGGTATTTCAAAGCTATTAATTTTTATATACTTATCGGTTTGAACTTCAACCAAAGCTTTGATAAAAATATAAAAATTAAGATGCTTTTAAAAACGTTAAAAACTTTCTTTTGGAATTATAATAGTAAAATATATGCCAATTATATTTTAGATTTAATTCGAAGTCAACAATTATAATTAAAAGAAATTATTTTGATTTTGGAAACCATTTAATTAATTTAACACTTTATTACAATTGGACGTTTGAATATACTTTTCTATGAATTTAATAAACACAAGGTATAGGTTATTAATTCAACAATTGAATAAATGCAATTTATTACATAGATTTATTGATATAGCGAAACTATCCCCAAGTTTCAGTGAAAGTTACGCGATTAAAATTAATTGAAACGAAAATTAAACTAGCGCGGATTTCGTCTAGATAATTCTGTCTGAAAAATAATACAATCATTATGTATATTTTGTTTTCGTGCAAAAGTGCATGTCAGCACGCGTCAGCATGCAGACTTCAGACTAATAATTTTAACACGTCTATTCATTAAAATTTTTCTATAAAACTAGTTTGAAATATCTAAATTAATTACATATTCAAATATATAGTAATACTTAAATCTGTATGTGGCTTGTCCATATGTACTTGCTTGCATTTTAACTGTTTACAAATTCGCCGAACTAATTAAGACGGTTAGTGTGACGAACTTATTTACTACACTTTATAATACAAGGGATTAAAAATTGACCACATGGTAAACTTATGTCCTCCCCTCTTTCCTTTCAAACAATTTGTTCATTACTTATTCTTTTAGTATCCTTATTTCTTCTCCTTTCATTTTTCCTTCTTCTTCACCTCTCGTCCTCTAATACGTACATCTAAAATCCTTAATCTCATTTTCACCGAATCTCAATCTTTCAGAAACTATACGCTCTTTATTCGCAACCATACTCACACGATTTTTACAAGAACCTTGTCATTAATTCCAAATATTGAAAAATTTTCACACATTTTATCTTGTTATCGGTCGCGGACCGTCAGATGTAGAAAACAAATAAATAATTTATCGTTTTATATTATATTGGACGTTCATTTTAATTTCGATTTATAACTATACAATCGAGAGAAGCAATTGTAATAATCATCGTCTCATTAATTCTAAGAAGAGATATCGACATATAACATGATTTTCTACGTCACTATAAACCAATTAAATAAATAACTCAGTAATCAAATCAATCACGAATTGATAATTAATTTAAAATATTTAAACGACGGATAGATTTATTATGTATAATCACAAGTTTTGTTGAATGCAGTTAGCGAACTATGCGTATAGAATTGTCGACCAAGGCCACCAACAAAACAACGTTCATTTTCTTCGTGCACATAGGGCGAGGAGCGGGTGTCAGAGCCGACCTCAAAAGGTATGGAGCGCTCGCAATGCCTCGCAACTCGAGAGAGGAGAAGAGTTAAAGTCAACTGTCGTAAGCTACATAACAACGTTCCCATTTTCGTGTGTTAGAGAGAGTCAGCAGAGAAAAGAGATGGAGAATATATATATCGCGTGCATTTGAATGACCTTCCTTTTTGCTGTTTTGTTCAAGTGGATTGAGAATACATGTCAGAAGGGATTAAGGCGATTTATAGCCTCTCATTTTAAGCATATGTTTTTCGCATTTATTGTGTGTGTTCATCGAATGTAGAGTACGAGCAAAAAATGGTATATTGCAAGAGAAAAAGATGTTCCGTTCTTTTTTATGCCGTCTCGATCTCCGCGCGGATTTTTATTATAGAGTTTCGCTTTTGGCGATATCAGATTTCGAATAAGCAACTCGTAGCAAGATGGTTGAACTTTTGTTGATTGCCCCGTCCAGAGAAGGATTTTTACAACCTCCAATTTTGGAAGAAACAACTCTTAATATGTTTATTGAACTTTGTATTATCTCGTCTGGGCGATAGTGCAAAAGCATCGTATTTTGCACAAACTACTTTAATGAACTTTGTGAACGTTACTTTCATCTATAGTTTATTTGGAAATGCTGGATAGCACAATTTTTATGGCATAGGTTCAAAACGGTTGTCATACAGGGTTGTTCAATGCAGAACAAATGTAAGTAGAAGGTACCTTCTATCTCAGCTTTTGCAAGACTTTAGTGTCACCACCCGGACAAACTTCGAATACAATACATCATAAAATGCAAATGAGCAATTTACCAATAATTGTGCGCATCAGTGACGGAGAACATAAACTTACTTTGCCATAAACACATTTATTCTGTATTCTAACACATTCAACGCTTATCAACTTAGTATGATTCTAATAATACGTTTCTGTTTTATACATAAAGAACACGCTGGATAGATTAACGCAAAAAAATTAATTATTAATTATTTTTAGGTTAATTTATCTAACATAGTATTATATTTTTACTTACCTTTATCGATAAATGATTCTTTCATGGATTAATAAAATTTAGTTAACCATCATAAAAGAGCAAAAGAAGCATATAAAAATGGACTGAAAAATAATAATGACAGGCTCATTAAAGCGTATAACTATTGCTTTAATGAGTCTCATAAAGCGAAATTTGTTGAATAGGCAGTAATGCTTGGCCAAAACCTAAGAATTATACTAGAACGCTTCAAAGTAATTTTTGACAAAAAATAATAGTCTACTCAAATAAAACCTCTTTTAGTAGATCAAGAATATCACTCCAACTTATTATAATAAATACACAAAAGTAACATTACTTCTACTAACAACTTCTCCATAATGTCACAGTTGTCCCTAATAGTCTCCTAGTTCTCCCTTGCTATTACATCATTAATGACTTTCCTCCTCCATTCCAGTTCAGCGTACCACCTTTCTTTCCTCTTACATTCGCTTTCTCACTTCTCTTTACAATAATTTTCGTCTTCTTTATCCAAATGCTTAACTTCTCCCTTATCTATGCATTCTTATATCTTACGTTAGCTCATAATCTGTTAATATTTTACTATCATTCATATTATTTTAATGGCCTTAAGTAGTTTTATTCCATAATTTTTAAACCTGAGTTATCTCCTTATTTTCTTTGTTCCGTTCCTATTTCTTCTACTTTATTTCATATTTCTATTCCTCCAACTTGAAGGTACAATTGTTGTTTAATTTCTCTATTTTGATGCCTCTATTTTTTAGATGGTACGATAATATATTTTTAACTAAACAGTTGTAAATTTAAAACCATCAGTATCAATTTTCATAAATTGCCCATTGAACAAATTGCCTACAACAGTAAGTTGCGAAAAGTAGTAAAGAATCAAAATTTACAATTTTTCAGTGTAAAATGTATAACTAGAATCACATCTGTTCATTACATTCATACCGTTCATGACGCTGGGAACAACAAAACTTATCACAAAACGTGTTATTTATTCACTCAAAACAAACCGCGTCGTTAATAGTACAAAATCCAAACACGCATTATTCTGAAATTAAAAATTAACAAAAATTTTGCTAAATTTATCACTAAAGTACATACGCCTTTCGGAGATACTAGAATCTGAATCAGTCGTCTCTTCCGATAAGGAAGCATCATTATCATTAGTTTCCTTATTGTCCACAGAAATAATAATTGGCTCTATTGTTTCCTCTATTAATATATCGGTTTCCCGAATTTTTCTTCTTAGGCTATGACATATTTTATAGCGTTTTCCCAATTATCAGATGAAATTTTTGATATTGAGTCATGTAATAGTTGACGAACATCTTAAAGTTTAAATGTTGTATTGTTTCTCGCGACATAACCCTTTATTTAAGCCTAGTTTAGTTCAATGGGGTTAAGCTCACAGTGATAAGGTGGTAATCGCAACACCGTAAGTCCACGTTCTTTTGGTATTTCATCTACAGCATACTTCTTAAATGTTGATGAATGTAACTTACATGACTGTAATTTACATGACTCTTTTTTGAGCAATCCTTGATCTGCCTCTATTTCTTTGCTTATTAATCAATCTAAGAGTTCTTGCTTTTTCCATTTATTATTAGGTAACGGTTTTTTTTAATTTTGAATGGTAACTGGCATTGTCCATAACTATTACAGAATTGGTCGGTAATAAATCTATCATTTGACTAAAATATTTTTCAGAAACATCCGAAATCATTTCTTTATGGTAGTCTTTCGTAGAGTTTGAAACAAATTCTAACAAGCCTCGATCAAAAAATCCTTTATCTCCTCCAATATGAGTGATAATCAAACGACGACCTGTACCAGTTGGAATTTTTAATCCAATAGACAAACCTTCTGTAAACGCTTGACGAGCATTTGTAACCAGTTTATCTTGCCAAACTTTTGTTACAAAATGTCCTTCATTAATCCATGTTTCATCCTAATAAAATATATTTTTGTCTGCTCTTCTCAGTTTTCGTATTTTCCTTAAATATTGTCTCCTCCAACAAATAATTTCTTCTTTCTCTATGAGCGTAGATTTTCTATCCTGCTTCTCCCAAACGAATTCTAGTTGGTGTAAAATTTTCCACAATTTGTCTCTTTTAATGTTGGTCAAAGTCTCCATTAATCAATCGTCTCCATTAATTTCTACTAAACATTTGTACAAAGTTGGTATCTTCTTTTGTAAATAAAATGAATGCACTTTTCTTCGTATCCATTGTTTCACAGTGCCGTCTATTTGCATGGATTTTCTTCCTGTTGACGTTTTCGGTGGTACTGTAATACGTACATTCTTTCGTTGCTTCAAAAGTCTATAAATGGTTGCTTCTCCAACTCTAGTCAACAGATTTTTCTATTGTTTGTAAGCAACGTACACCTTTTCGAATGTTTTCGCTTTCCACTTAAAATCTGCCGCCAGCACTCCCTACCGCTCGTTGCCCATTGGCGCTTTAAATCTGATTGGAGAGCTCCCTATCGTAGAATCATAGAGCTTGAATTCTTGGCGAGAATATTACGCGATATTGTTCCTTAAAATATGTAACGTCCGAAAGCATGCTCCTGATTCGAGAAAAATTTTCCCATCCTAACGATTTTAGCAGAAATTTCGACGAAGACTTGCCTTGTTACCGCCGCCACCATCAGGAACTACCGCCGGAAGATAGACGCCAAAAATCTCTGTTTTCAAATGAAATGCCAGATCCAAGCCACTTTGGACAAGACGCATTCACAGTCTTGTTCCGGTAACTTTGAGTGAGCATTTCGCTCGGTATGGCCAATAAGACTCTAAAGAATAAATGACTAAATATTTGTGTCAATGTGAGCATTTATCACATATGAATATAACTGGACATTTCATTGTAAAGCCACACCAACGCAACCCCGTTTAATTTTTCACCTACAACAATTAAATCAAACTGTCACAAAGTCAATAACAAAAATTTCTGTACCATCAAATCAAGTATATACAATTTACATACTTTAATCCTTCGGCTGAATCTTTTCACAATGAATCACAACATTTGTCTGCTTCGAAAATCTCTTATTTTGTATTGCATTCCTATTCACCTATATATACAATTATTTAACATATCTATATAATGGACCGGATTCGATAAATTAGCCCGATTAGAGAAATTATATAAATCGAGTTTCATGTAGTAGCATTTGTTTTAGAAAAATTATAGTCCATCAAAAATAAAATTTTTTTTTGTTTAACATAAATTTAATGCTACCACCTAAAACAATCTTTCTCAAATATGATACTCTAACTCAAATATGTCTTTTCTGTTGTATTTCTCACTCCTTTTACATACCATTATTATTGTCATTTTTACATTAACAACGAATCCTCTCGTTTTCATATATCGATTCTTATTGATAATTACATTCATCTTATATACTCACACGCACTATATCATCCGCGTGAGAGGCCATACTTTCCTGGTCCCAACTGTCATACCACCTTAATAACTTTTTATTAAAACTTTGTCCAACTTACAAATGTATATATTAAATATTATGCTTACCGAACACCCTCTCTTCTTCCACATCAAACCAACCTAATACACTATCCTCCATTCTAACCCTTCCTTTTGTCCCTTCATACATACTCCTTAATCTTATAAATATTTCAATCCTTTCGTCCTCCATTCTCTTCCACAATCTCTTTCTTAGTATTTTATCGAAAGATGACTTAATATACAAAAATAGTAAATATAATTTGTTTTCCTTATGAATCTCCTGATTTAGAACGTACTTCAGAGTCCCCAGATAGCACTTTAAAACTTATTTGGGTAATCGACAAGGTCTCTTCCAATTCTTACCGTCTACTCCTTGTAAACAAGCCATTCCTGATGGTCATACCCGTATCTTATGAACATCTTTTTTATACATTTATACAATTTCACCTTTCTTCCAAATCTCTGGAATCTGATCTTCAGCCTTTCATACTTATGCAAACAATTCCGTATATCTACGGATCATTAATCTTTAATACCATCTTTAATTGAACATTAGGGAAATTTTTAGTTTTATATATTTTGAGGGAAATGATCCTTCACACAATCATTTCCCAATGTATAGTTGTAATTATTTAATTTCTGCAGCAATAGAAACATGAATAGGTTTTTGCTACTTAACCATAAAAAAATAGACACATATGTACATATACATGAAATATTGCGATGAGTATGAAGTAAACAGATTATTATTATTTTTGTAATAATTAAGGTCATATATTTATTCTACATTGAATAACATTTTTTTACATTATAGAATTACCTTGCAACACAATGATGTGATCTAGTATGCTATTACAGTCTGGCGAACAAGAGCGTATTTTTTGCCATTAAAATAGCATTTGGTATTTTATCAAGTTGGTTGCAGAGAGTTTTGATGTCTATCATAAATACGCCTTCTCTTCTGAAAATGGTGTCTCTTCCCAGGCTAGGTTGTAACTTCTTCCTAACTAGGATCTGCCATACATTTCTCACTTCTTAATGGGCAATTTTCCGGCAAGGTGGTGAGGTGGCAGCGGGCCCCGACTCATTATACCCGCAAGACGATTAGGCATCCATTTCGCTGACCCGCTGTTACTTTCCACATGTCTGGGACCGCTACTCTTGGCATTCTTCAAGACGTGATCTACCGCCATCTAGCTGGTGTTACCTCTTTATTACTGTGAATGTCTGTACTTCCTTCAAGGGTACTCAGGAGCTTGTCTCTCGGACCTCCTGTCCTTCTCTGCCTGTTCCTTCGCTTTTAGCACACGTGTAGCATAGGCCTCGACAGCTGCCCAACATTCCTCTTTCTCTAGCATGCGTTTCACGATGCTGCTCACCTGTGCCGACTCACCCAACTTCCGCTGTAGCGCAGCAAGTTCCGCTTGCTACTTGGTGCACGACACCAGTGTGTGTTCAGCTTCATCATTATCATCGTTACAGTGAATCTTCACTCTTCTCATTCATTTTGCTTATTATGATATGTTTTAAATTCCCATGCCCAGTAAGGATCTGTGTAAGTCAGTAACTTGGTCAACCATGCTTTCTATTCACCCACGCATTTAGATCCACTATTAGGCGTTGAGTCCATGTATCCGTGGTGGCCAATTTAGTGGTCCTTGCTTTTTCTGCCCTGTACACTATTCCTCTCTCTTCAAGCAGTATGCCCATAGGGATAGAACCGGCTAGGATTACGACCGCTGCTGTAGAGACTCCCCGGGTGGCTTGACGCAGCCTACTCCTGTTCCTCTTGGCCGTTACGCATTGATCAAACGCTGGAACGACATAAAATATTGTGGCTTGTACCGATGTAGCCAACACTTTCCTTGCCAAGAATCCTGGACCTCCTATGTTTGGCATTATTCTGCTCGGTATTGGCAACTTTCCTCATCACATTTAAGACATGTTCTGATTGGTAAGGATTAGCTTCTAACATAAAGCCTAGATACTTGATTGCCTTTTTTACTACGATATTCCTATCTGCTACGTTTAATATAAGCTTTGGTTTTCGGGTATCCCTTTCTTGCCGTGGAGAGCTATGTCGCTCCAGTCTTGCCCGATGCAAGCCGTAGACCTTTACTAGTTTATAAGTATTGAATTATATCAGCTGTGTGTTCGATTGTGCATCTGAGGTGCTCAACTTCTCTTCCACAAGCTACGATCGCGGTGTCAACCATATACGCTTATACCTCGAGGGGCTTCCAGCAACAATACCGCGTTGTAGTCTATATTCCATAGCAGAGGCTCTATTACCGAACCTTGCAGTACCACCGATGTAATTTCATAGATAACGGTCCCCGGAGCTTATATAAGTTTACTTTCGCTAAGGTAGATATGCATTAATCCGCGAACTTCTTCAGATATACCAGTCATCTAGCGCTTCAATTATCACTCTGATAGCGTTAATGGTCGATCGTCCTCTACGAAATCCATATTGTCATGTTACAGACTAATGAATCTTCGTTTTGGGCTTACTGCTAAAAAAAGGGCTGCCTTTATCGCGTGTAAATAATTAACCAGCGTACCTTAAACACCGTGTAAAGGTTCATGTTTCGGGACGCTTCAATTTTAAATGCTTTAGCAACTTTTATTTTATTACGGACAACCTATGATCCGAAAATGTTATATGCTGTGGTCTGCTCGACAATAACCTTTAAATACAGAAGGGCTCATTGCAGTGCTTTAAAAGTTGAAAACGATTGTGTGACATTGGATTGGCCATGAAAATTACCCGATTTGAACTTTATCGCTAGGATCTTGCAAATGTGAAGCTAATCCGAAATTTGAACGAGTTACCTCTCTAAATTCCTTCCATATTGAGATCTTAACGTGTCAATTATATAGAAAAGTTTCTTGAATTGAAAGTAAACCTTCAGTGGTTGGAAATGATGTCGATTGTACTAATGTTCAAAACAATGAGTATATGGCGAAAGCAGGATCGTAATTATGCTATTGACCATCATATAGTTTTATTTTATTTTGGTTGTAACACTCTTGCATGAGATTTAGAGAGTGAAAAAGAAAGTGGCAGATCTCAATTATTATTGTAAGTAGACAAATGTATATCTATGGGTAAACACATATATACGCAATAACTGAGAAATATAATAAGGTTTATTTATATAAATATTTATGTGTAGATGCTATTTATTTGTTAGGCTATTCCATTCCCTTTGACATGGCGCGAATTTGTTATTGAAAGAATCGGATGATGAAAGAATCGTGTGGAATACGTTGTTGCGCGGTGCAAGAGAATGGAGACGATCTGGCTGTTGGAGACGAATTGGTTGCTTGCCTTGGCGATGTTGACTCGTTGGTTAACATCCGTTGACTCGTTGATCGTGGCTTCTCCATTAACTTCTTTGACGCTTGCCTTCTCATAGTTGTACGAAGACACGATTAATGGGAGAGTTATAAATGTAAGTGTGAGAAAAGACATGATGAAAGTACCAGAAGCTAGTGCGAATATGCTCGCCGTGCAAAAGATAGATCTGATTATTTAAAGAGAATTATGTCTGTCGATATGTGCGAATTTGCTCACTCAGAAACGAACAACATATGACCCAAAAAGCAACACTGGTTTGAGTAGGTCCTTTTATGTGAAATTATCTGATAGGAAGACTCTTCTGGCATGTCGCCTGTGGCCAGTGGCACTTTGCGCAACTTTTTTTACGCCTCCATCCACATCATTGACAGGAACTTCTGCTAAAGATCTTTGATCCATTGGAAAATTTAAGAATTAAAATTGCATATTTATCTGTCGAAAATATACGAAAACATACGCTATTCCACCAATCAGAGTTCAGCGCAATGAATTCATTTATAGGCTATGGTTTGCAAAGTCAGTATTTTGGAGTCTATATGATCTTAGATGTTCATTGTATCTCTTTTCAAAATTCCTTGATGTCTGATCCTCACACTGCATTCCTCAGTACGGTTTATAAATGCATGATTTTTTAAAAATACTTAAAAATACGTTTTTTTCATTGAATTTAGTTTGTATGCGGTTGTAAAGGATATTTTTCTTCTTTCTGACTGTAGGATGTGTCCTATTTTTTCTGATGGGTTTCCAAGATATGAGTTATCCGCTTTAAATGTAAAAACAGCCAATGAGAATAAATCATATATTAAATTGTCGATTTTTACGGAAGTAATTATGTGAAGACCAAAACAACTAGAAATGCATCTGTGTGCGATATTAGCGATTTTTGGTGTTAGGATGTACGCGTATTAAGGACGATTTTTCCACTACATTGGAATTTATATTTTATATCAGAATTGAATTAAATTTGTTTAACCAATTTATATTATTTTAGAGGATTAGTTATTACGCTTTGGTTATACAGATTGTACAGATAATTGTACAATTTTGTGATGTATGATTTTATTCCTTGTTATTTTATTTATCACAGCTATATAACTATGAAATTTAAAAGCACAAGCAAACACAATATGTAATTACAAAATACTAACTAAATAAATTTTTTGTACAACACTGCTTTATTAAACGAAATATTTTTTGAAAACGCTAAAAGCAAGGACAACTTCAAAGATTTTATTTTATTTATCAATTCATGAATAGATCCGTCACATTTATTTCTTTGTTATTTATATGTTTATACTATAGATTTGTTCTACATTCTTTTATCAATTTTTTTTATATCCAATTTGCATATGTATATTCAGAGAAATATATGCCTAAGGCTAGAGAAGGATATTCTTTTTTAAATGTCTTCTTCGTTTTATCCGGAAATTTCACTATCGGTTTTAAAATGTTTGTAAAATTCTTTGTAGTACTTTGTAGTATGTATTTGACTTAGTTAAGTAAGCTTTAGAAAAGTGGATACTTTATCTAGTACGACGGAAAGTTTTGGAAACCAGCCATCGTACAATTTGAGAAATACAACATATTTTGTGAAAAATTTCTGAAAATATAATGATCTTAAAATGACCACTAGATTATTCAGGGGTATTCAAAATACTTGCAATACAATCACCAAATGCTTCCGACTCTTTCTTGTATAACATTTTTTGTTCTCCAAAAATGAAGTGATGTGACCTCAAGTAAGAGGAACGGATTTCTGACATCATTTAGAACAAAATTAAATTTCAAACTAAACGAACTTTTTTATGGTAAATTGCTATCATCGTTTATATACCTAGTGAAATGATAAATGAAAATAAAAAATTAAATAGTCGATTTATAGACTCTTGCAACTCCATTTCCCCCTGAAGAAAGGGACAAGATTATTGTAATATTTCTATAATTTTGCGTGTGACTGTATAATTAATTACATGTAGCATTACTAGCTTACCAAATTAGATTCACGTGTGGGTGACCTATGTAAATGCTTTGTTATACGGTTTAAATGCAATCTCCCACGCCGATCCAGATAAGAATGAACCTTCACGCGCCATAGTGACTATAGAATTTTTTTTGTCTCAACTATGTCTAATTAATGCATAATGAAGCAATGATAAATACGAACTGCTTCATGTATATCCACACAAATGCATAATCTTGTAAACTAATTCAAATAATTTTATAGCTAAGACAGTAACATAATATGTATTAATACTTCTAATCGTAATTAATAAAATGTGAGGAATTTTATGCTACATGACAGTGTGTTGGACACATCGAGACCCTTATGTGGGTTTACACAAAATTCTGTGCGGCTCACAGCTGTATATTTCTAATCCGAATTCTTCTTCTTATGACGCCTGCTCCTTTCGAAGGTTGGCGATCCACAAAGCTAACGTTGTTTTAGACACAGCAGCTCGGAAGATTTCAATAGAAGTACACCCAAACCATCTTCTAAGGTCTTTCACCCAAGAGTTCTGACGTTTCCAATAAATCTTTTCTCTTGAATCTTCCATTCTATTATCAATCTCAGTAGTTCGTACCTGTTGTCTCATGATGTAGCTTATGTATCTAGTTTTTCTTTCTTTAAGTACATTTCGAACGCCCCAATCATCTTTTCAATTGTACGGTCAATGGTCCAACATTCACATCCATACAGCAGTACGCTGAAGATATAACATCTGATCATGCGAATCCTGAGTTCCAAACTAAGATCACGGCTAGTAAAGAACCGGTTCATGTTGGTGAATATTTTCCTGGCTTGTTCGATTGAAGAACGGATCTCTCGCTTCGAATCACACCACGTGTTGACTATGGTACCCAAGTATTTGAAACTAGAGACTTGTTCAATACACGTGTCGTTAATCAAAAGTGGTTCGGTAAGAGGTATTTTGGAGAAGACTAGCAGTTTAGTCTTTGAGATATTTATGTCTAATCCATGTCGCTCACTATATTCGTTTATCCGATCCATATTTTTTTGCAGGTCTGATATATTATCGGCCAGGACTACGGTATCGTCTGCGTATATGATATTTTTGATATGTACTCCATTTATTTTGACACCTCCCATGTCCTTCGCTAAAGCTTCTTTGAAAATTGCCTCCGAATAGATGTTAAACATGAGTGGTGATAGTATACAGGCTGTCGTACACCTCTCCGGATTAGCGTAGGATCGGATGTTCCTCCGTTTATTCTTACTACTGCAACCTGGTTCCAGTAGAGATTCGTTATTAATATAATCTCTTCTGTCGATTCTCTTCTGTCAATTCAAGTCTTACACGGTCGAATACCTTACGATAGTCAATAAAGCAAGCGTAGACAACCATGTTTATGTCTCTGTACCTCTGTGCCAAAACGTTTAAGGAAAATAGGGCCTCCCGAATGCCGAGTCCATTCTGAAACCCAAATTGAGTGTCACTTATTTGCTCTTCACAGTTCTTGTAGACTCGTGTATGGATTATTCTTAGCAAATTTTTAAGGATATGTGGCATTAGACTAATCATATGATAGTCGTCACATTGAGATGCGTTTGGTTTCTTTGGAATCGTTACAAAGGTAGACTTAAGCCAACTGGGAGGGATCTTTCCGGTTCTGTATATTATGTTGAATAGTTCCAGCATAAGTTCCAGTCCTGTGCCTTCTTCATTAACGATGTGTACAAATATCTGCTCCTGTGGCTTTTTTGTTTTTCTGAGTTTGTAACGCGTGAATGACTTCATTCTTTGTAACAACCGGTCCGTCCTCCCTATCATCAGCTACTACATAGGCAGTTTCAGGCTGGTCATCATCAAAAAGCTCTTCCACGTAGGTCTTCCATCTTTTTAGTTTTTCTTCGACACCAATTATAATTAATTTCGTTGTTGGCATCTCTGAGAATTCCTATTTGGCGTTTTCTCCCTACTTTAGCTACCTCCTTCATTTTCTTATGCACATTAGATGAGTCATGTTTTTGTTGGAGTGATTCGATCTCTTTACATTTTTCGTACAACCATTTCACCTTATAACTTTATTGATCTCTTTGTATTTTAATGGTGTAGATTTGGCTGTCCTTCTCTGTACCATGAGTTCCAGAATTTCATCTGTCATCCATTCCTTTCTCTTTTTATTTGCCGATTTCTTGTTCTTGGATCCTGATTATTTTTTGGCCTAATTATTGCATTTTTCATTTCTCCCCATACGGTTTCTGTGTCCAGCTGTGTTGTGTAGATCTCTTCGAGTTCTTTTTCGAGTTTCAGCCCTAATTCTCTTTGGTCTTCCGTGTCGTTCAGTTTTTCTATATCTATTTGTTTATTTATGGTTTCGCGTTTCACCTTCGTGAAGCGCTTCATTCTGAAGACCATGACCACCGGATTATGATCGCTGTTAATATCTGTTCCACGATAGGTTTTTACTGATTTAATATATTTTTTAGCTCGAGACGTGTCATTATATCGTCTATTTGGTTCCTTATAATTTTCCCTTGATTGTCTGCAGGCGAGACCCATGTATACAATCGTCTGGGGTGTTGTTTGAAGAAGGTATTGGATATGAAGAGATTGTTTTTATTACAGAACTGTACAATTCTATCACCTCTAGAGTTTCTTTCGCCGAGCCCATATGCTCCGACAGATTCGCCTTCCGCGCCAGTTCCAATTTTGGAATTTAGATCTCCCATAACAAATGTAATCTCACCCTTCCTAGGGAGTTTCATTAGTTCATCAATTTGGTCTCAAAAGATCTGAAGAAAAATTTATCGAAACCGGTTTTTAAGATTTTTTTTTGTTCCACAACATATAAAACAGTAATGTTTTGAATGTATATTTTTCCTTTTGATAAATCGAACAAAATTTGTTTTTTTTTTAATAATTACATCATAATATTTACTTGATATATTTAAATACAGTATTTTTTGGCTTCTGTTCAAAACTCCGAATTAATCGATAATTCAAACTAAGTTGAAAACATTGATTTAAATAGCTTGAATTATCGATGCTCCCACTGTAGTATAATAATAATGTTAATTATGTTTTAACAATCATAATTTTAATGTTTTATTTAAGATCCATATTCACCATTGCCTTAT
>WYDF02299110.1:3606-15705 GCA_009867245.2 Adranes taylori
CTTGGCTCGGCTTGGCTCGGCTTGGCTCGGCTTGGCTCGGCTTGGCTCGGCTTGGCTCGGCTTGGCTCGGCTTGGCTCGGCTTGGCTGGGTGCTCGGCTCTGCTGGCTGCTGTTTTCGAGTCAAAAGAAACTGAATATTCTATACAACACAGCGGTATGTATAGGCGTGAACCTCCACAGAATATTTCTTTCTGTTATATGGTCTCAATGGAGCCACACACATGATCCATTGTTACGTGCATGGTCCATCATGCAAATCAGTGAAGCAGCAGAAGTTTCCACACAAGCAAGCCGTATAATGCTCAAGTCTCCTCCTCTTATTTACCAATTCCATATGCGTTCCCATAACATAACAGTAAATCAACAGTGAACTATAACTAAATCTATCTCTCTTCAATCATTACTGCATCTCTATTTACTGCTTGAGTGTAAGCATCTTGCGTACAATTTAATTTAATTTTTTTAACTCAGCCCTTCTGTTATTCTCATTTTCAACTGTGTTCTGTTATTTTCTGTTCTCATTTTCTGTTGTGTTATCTCATACACATTTAGTAATAGAATCTTCTGATATATGTTCTAAATAATGAGGAAGGATGTCGGATTATTTAGGCCAAAAGCGAAGGAGACACCGTGGTTTTACCCTTATATCCGAAAATTTATTGAGATGTAGTTTCAAAATACAATTACAAAGGGCTACATCGAGCTCAAACCCTCTATTTCATTCCATGTACTATACGTGTAACGTAAAATTTGAGAGTCGTCATTAAAAAAAACAATTTGTTGAGCCAAAAGAGCTAGACGTATAGCGATTTTTTTGCTACTAAGTAAGAGACAAATCATTTATGTCATTTCTGCGAAATAAAAAAAATGGTCACATTAACGATTGTTTTTAATATTATATCTGGTAACCGCAATAATATTAACTGATTACTTTCTGATGAATGGTGCTAGATAACAAGTAATTTTAAATGACATCGCGTGGGTGCACTTCTTGAAGTTATACAGTATTTTGTTATTTTTAATTTTATGAAATGCTGAGTATAAACCTATTAACCTTGTTTCATTCAATTAAGTCAAACTAAATAAAAATTGAAGAGTTCAACGTCCATAATGTCGTAGTTGAACAATATAAAAGTATATTTGTTCAAATATAATTACAGTTTAGTATACCGAACCGTAATAATGTATCTTTAAATTATTTTAAGCTAAATTAAATTATTCCCTTATTTTTAACATGAGTCTAAAAGAAAAAGTTTCACTGTATTCTATATTTTAAACATTGATATTGTACGGATACGCGAGGCATAAAATGGTTTATCAATATAGAAGCAAGTCTAATTCGCTGACAGTTTTTTACAAAAAAAAAAATAAAAATAAACGGCATTGGAATATTGGTTGCAAGGAACAAAAATATAAATTCTATAATTTTCGTTTAAATCAAAACATACTTGAAAACAGTCTTCCGTGATTCGTAGAATATTGGATACAAAGTCAGATTTTATTGAACGTCACGCATTTGAGATGCGCTCCTACATATGGTTGGTTGTTCCTGATTTTGACTGTGTGAACTTTAGATTTTACATAACCTCAATACAGCACTATTCATCCAGTTTAAATCTGGAGATTGTGAAGCCCATTTCAGTCGTCCCCTACGACCGATCCACTGGGGGAAGTTTGCATGTAGCAAGTTACGAACTTGTGTGGGGTGCAGCATCTTGCAAATCCAAATCAGATAGGAATTCATCTCCTAACGTTATCAAGTCAAGTTCACTGTTAACTGTTCCGAAGTATGGGCCAATGATCGGGTTTTCCACAGATCACATCAAACAATGACATGATAAGCTCGTTGCTCCTTACTGTCGATACACTACTGAAGATTACTAATGGAGCTGTACCGAAAACTATGTTGGTTCATCTCACCCCTTATATAAAAAATGCCGTCCGAAAACATAACTTTAGACAAAAACTCTGTGTTCTCCCCCAAGTGGTGTAACCGCACAAGAAACTAGCGGTTGAATATAAGAAAATTGTTGGAATAGAGTTGTTGGAAAGAGAGTTGTTGGAATAGAGTAGTACTGAAGTCTTAAGTAGTTTCAGTATTGAGCAGAGAATGGTAGTTACAAGATGCTTACAATTAATTTATTAAGCATAGTTAGTTACCTATTTAGATATAGGTAAAAATCCTTGTTCATTTGATTTTCAGGTATCTCTGAGTTTTAGGGTTGTCGCTTTAAGTATTCATTACCGATCATTACCTTTAAAGTTAGTATTGCTAGCTAATACAGTCTGTTATGAAACTTGGGCAACTGAAACTTGGGCAACTTTTAATATCTGATGTTTAGGTAAACTAATTCAGTTAATTCCTCTTGAGAATTGTTTATTAAATAATGATATTATTGCCATTGTCATTAAATAATTGTGTGTATTTCAAGGTTACCGGTTGTGTGAAGTCGGACAGTATATGCGATTAGGCTTTTCACCGACTCGCTCCCTCAATTGAGGTATGGAAAATTCGAGATGTAAATCATGACATATATTGCCCAGTCGTGTAGTATCTTGTTTATTTACAATTAACCTGCTTCAAGGGTTGTATTGTAGTCAGTTAGTATAATACTGTCTGGTGTAATTTAGATTTAGTGTATTCTTGCCCTAACTAGGAATATATTGGTACTGAAAGGACTTTCAAGAGATTAATCACACCGTCCGAGGTAGTCGTTGTCTCTGTATGTAGGGACGTAAGTTGATATGTAGTTTTATCAAAGCTTATCAAATTTTATCAAATTAATTTTGGTATTGATTTTTCCATGATACCTTGGAAGGCGCCGTATTTTCGCGTTGATGTTAAATTGTAAACGATTTCAATGGTCGCGAAGTGACGTAGAGGCGGTTTAACCAATGGAGACGGGATAGTGTCATTCGAGTTTTGAGTGGGGGGAACCATCATTGTTAACAAAATTAGTGAAGTCAGAAGTCACTGTACAGTGTCGATTTGAGAATCTTGGACGCCATATTCTTGGCTCCTCACTATTTCTTAATATCACAATTTATTATTTGTTGGTGATGTCCGTTGGGAAAGATAGCGATTTAGATTTTGCAATATGGAGTTAGATCGTGTTTGGAAACCTGCGCCTTGACTTTTCGAGGCATTTGGTGTGGACCGCCATCTTGATTCAAATCCCGCGTGCACCTGGATTTGGATGTCGACGTCAGCTAAGGCCTAAGGCAGACACTAGTCGCCTCCCGGTTCCTGTGAAGTCGTAACATTTGTGGGTTTGATTTTTGACCAACCGCCAGACTGTCGTCAAAGTTCTGCATAATTATTTTTATTTGTAACTTGATATTTCATCATAATTTATATCATGAACAATATAAATTATGCGCCTCACGCAATTTGCTTTTGTTGCTTTAGTGTATTTTAAATGTTTTTCCCGTATCTAGATCATTCTTATATGAGCTAATAATTTATAGATAATTATTTAACTAACTGGCGTTAGCAGGCATGAAGAAACGTTACGGAAGGAGAGACAAAAATTTAGTAGGACTTAGTAGTGTGGTTGGTTTCTTTTCATTTTATTGGAGCGTAGTAAATAAGGGGTTTAGTCAGTCCGTGTAACAAGTAATAATTATTATATAAATTGTAAATTTTATAGTATCAGTAGAGTAAATAATTTAGCAATGGTAGTAGCATTAATCTGCCTGTAGCCTGGTTGAATATAGAAAGTGAATCTTTTATATTTTGTGGGCCAACAAAAACTTTAGAGGTACTTGTGTTGTGTGTGTGTGCCAGCGTTTTTAATCTGTACCTATGCAATTGATCTGTGATATTTAAAACTATTTTCGTCAGAAACTATTTTGTGATGAATGAGGCATTTCAGAAACTTGGGTTTGTCAAGTGCGATTCATTACGAGTCGACATAGTGAATTTGAACTGTAATGTTAGATCTAGACTCATGTTAATATTGTATTTATTCCATAGCTTGTAATTTACGCTTATTTCATTGCTTAATAATTTAATTATCGCATATGTGTAATATCTAATCAACATAAATGTTGGCTTATTTCATTGTTTAACATATTAGATGATAGCATATATTTGAAAGATAATCCACATAAATTTTGGCTTATTTCTCTTAAACATATTGAGTTAACGCATTTATTTAAATTTAAATAAATTAATTACAAATTTGTTATTACGGTAGCTGCTTTGCCTACTTTAAAAGGATTAATGAAAGGATTAACATTTTACGTATTCTTTAGTGAATCCTTTTTAAAATTGATTACATTCAATAGTATTTGTTCAATATTTATTATGAGAAATGGTGGCAAGTGCCGATTGTTTTATAATATTTATGTTTTATAAATAAAGGGTGGTTATTGATGTTTGTGAATTTTATTTGTGGGCACGTCCATCCCCAATTTATCCGAGAGAGTCGATCAAGCTAGAGTCGATCATCCAGAAGCCTACGGAACTCCGACCTAGCCGCGACACGACAACCTTCAGTGGTACATTGGGAATTCACTCAGGATGGGTGTTTTAGTGGTTCAAAAATTAATTACACATTTCCAAATGGCAATCTGGTGACCTTTATTTAAAATCGAGGGATTCTGTGAATAAAATACGATAATGACAATAAAATGCAATGTATTGCTGATATTTCTTATAACTCTTGGTCGTGCTATTAACTAACCATAACAATTAGTTCTCAATTAATATAAAAAACAAAGTAAATTTTATCTTTATTTAGTTTCCGTATAATATTTGAGTTATCTGTCTGCAAAAATATCCACCGTTTCTATTTTAATTGCACTAAAACTTAGTGAAGGTGTTTACTCATAAAAAGTTAGTATAATATTTTAAAAATGTATAAGCTTTTGTGTATCAGGACTTACAGGTTTCTGATACACAAAAGCCTTTTCTCACGAAGCAGGTTTCTGATACAAAATAATTTCATGCCTTTTCTCACGAAGCAATAGAGTGAATAAGATGTCAAAATAAGTGGGTTTCCATCATATGTTTTAATTTTATTGGCTCATTACCTGTCTTTGGCAGAACATTCAGACTTTACTCTATATTGGTTTTAAAATATAAAAAACAAAGTAAATTTTATCTTTATTTAGTTTCCGTATAATATTTGAGTTATCTGTCTGCAAAAATATCCACCGTTTCTATTTTAATTGCACTAAAACTTAGTGAAGGTGTTTACTCATAAAAAGTTAGTATAATATTTTAAAAATGTATAAGCTTTTGTGTATCAGGACTTACAGGTTTCTGATACACAAAAGCCTTTTCTCACGAAGCAGGTTTCTGATACAAAATAATTTCATGCCTTTTCTCACGAAGCAATAGAGTGAATAAGATGTCAAAATAAGTGGGTTTCCATCATATGTTTTAATTTTATTGGCTCATTACCTGTCTTTGGCAGAACATTCAGACTTTACTCTATATTGGTTGGTGAAAAATAGAGAGAACACTGCAATCTTTATCTAGTAAGATTAGTGTAATTGCAATAGTTTCAACAGACCGTGATGTTACCACATTTTAATATTAAAATTGTCTTCCTATATTTCAGAAAGAGCATGCAAACTATGTGCTCTAGAAAATTGCTCTCGCTATTATTTGAAACACTTTTTTTATAAATTAGCAATTTTATATACTTATGTACATAGTGGATTGTTTTATATAAACTTTGCGGCCGATATCCTGGAAATCTCTTCACGCAGTTTATTTTTAAATTTTTCACATTGTAAAATTGTTCAGCGCTTAAGCGACTGAGCGAGTTTAAAAACAGGATGAATAATATTTAAGTAATTTGACCTTGAAAATAAATTGCAGTACGTTAAGTAACTTGGTTCTATGAAAGATGGAAAAATAAAACTTGGAGAATGTATATAGCCCTAAAATGCTCTGATCTTCGTAATTTGAACGGTTGACTACACTGAGCCGATTTTGAGCAACTAAATTTGTTTCCTGAGTTTTTTAGTAATTCTATATATTGATGTATATATAGAAATATATTGATGTATATATTTTGATATATTTATAGATAGCTGTCTTGATTTTCTTTAAAACCATATCCCTTTAGAACATGAGGGTCAAGCTTCAGCTGTTCCTTCCTGTTCCGTAGGAATGTCTATAGGAATGCCTGTAGCCTATACGAATGTTAGCAGCACATGCGCCAGTTGGCACGCAAAATAATTTTATAAATTTATAGACAACAAAGTGTAAAAGCATGCTACTTTAAAGATATTAAAGAAATCAATTTAGACAAAACATCTAGTTTTCCACCTATGGGCTTCAAAATCAAATTATTTGTATTTATCAACCAACCCTTGCATTTGTCAACCAAGATTTCATTCACATTTTTCAAAACCTTATTCCACACTAAGTCAAATATTAATATTTTTGTAAAAACGTTATCCGAATTTCAGTGTCATATATATATTAAAAAGCAAAGTGTAAATATTCTTCTTCTTGTTAAAACAAAAAAATGACAGGCGGAAATTTTTTTAAGTTCAAAAATTTTAGAATTAGATATTAATAGAATAAGTGAATATGACTTTGTAAAAAATATGTTTCACATAGGTATAAGATTAGTAAAATTTAAAGTTGAGATTTTCATATTATATTTTTCGTGTTTTCTGCAAAAATACATTTTTGATATTTATACGTAAAAGTGCTTTCTATGTTACTTAATATTAAAAGTCTAATATAATTACTAACGTGTCGAGATGTTCTATTCATGTTCTATTCATACGGGGGCGACTTGGCCGGTCGTTGATAGTTGAAAGTGACGAGCTGCCGTATTGTAGTTAAGTAGGTATTTTTACCTGAGAGCAATAAAGTTTAGAGATGGCGTCCGGCCGAAATTTGTGTTCACGTTAAAACACACTCAACTCAACCGGGGAGGGTAGACTAAAGAATAATGATTTATTTAGGAGTGCAATTTAAATTAATTAGTGATTTATAATGTTTTAATTAATTGATACACTAATAAAATCGATAATGAAACAATGATCCATGGAACCATGCCTGATTGAAACCAAGATTCAATCTTAATAAAGGAATTGAGGTCCAAGGATAAATAAAATAAAATCATAATAAAACACCATTGGCTTTGAAATACTCGTATTAACAACAAAATAATTTATTTTTCATGAAACAGAAATTATTGTTGATTTACGAAGTTTTCTAAATAATAAAACAAGTCTGGTTAAGATTGATTGTATCTTGATTCAATTTAAAAAGTCAGATATAAATAAAACTAGTAGGGTACATGAAATAATAAAACACTAAAGTAACAAAAGTAAAAGAATCTATTCATACCTCAAATTGATATAAGATGTAAATAGATTGAGTACTGACCAAGAAGTAATAACACACAATTTATATAAAACACATCAAGATTCTAAAGAAATTTATTCATAAGGAATGAATTTGCTTTCGATAAATTGTCAGGCCAATTAAATTTCAAATAAAATAAACATTAAACCTTATTAAATAGTGCATTACGAAATTGACTTTAATAAGATAAATCTGTAATGGGACATAGTGATTAATAATTAGCGTACAACATTTAAATAAGATTAATAATTAGTTAGCTTCTTAATAAGTAACAATTAGTTACATCGAATATAATTACTTAATCGGAATAAAATCAAAAGAACTTAATGTGTTCGAATTTCTCAAATCATTTGATTTACAACGAATATAACGGATGGTCACATTTTCACATTTGTACGGAAGACATTCCAAAAGCACAATAAAAAGATAAAATTAAAAACCGCCAACATTTTCTAACCGCCATATATCATGCCAACTTCGGTAAAAGCTTGATGCATCCCACTTCTGCTTATTAGAAAGCCTCTTACTTAAACTATTTTTTCATTGTCTCTCTTCAACTTCATGAACGAACGTTCGCATAAAAAGACTGTTTTCCCTTCACCGTGTTTCTAGTTTCTTGTGTCGTGACAAGTTTTTCCTTCATCTAAAAAGTAACACCTGCGTCTTGATCTGTTTTCAGGTACAATGAATTTTTATATTTTATTCAGAAATTAATTATAATTAATGAAGTTATAATGATAGATTATTCCCTTGGATCATTTAAAATGTTTAAAACCTCTACAGTAGCAACAAAAGAATTGAATACGTCTAACATGGTTTTTGCTACAATATATTTTAATTTAATTGGCTCATCACATGCTTTAGTTCTGTACAAAGCTACATTTCAGATATGCAAAACATTTAGGGTTTCCTTCTCTGTATAAAAACTGTGATATTACTCTATTAGTTGCTGATAAGAAGATTAGACTATGCACAGAAAATTATGTAAGATTTTGTTTTATTGATGAAGCTAAAATTGGATCAAATGTGATATCGATAATGAAAAATGGACAAAATGTATGGAAAATAGAAGACACTTTTATGGTATGGAAAATTCGTTAATTGTTTCAAATATTGACAGCTTATCTATATTTATTAATTTTTCATTTTTGTATGAATAAATATCTTCTTTCTAAACTAAATTTATTGATTGCGTCCATAAATTGAACCATCAGCTTTTCAGAAGAAAACCATATAGTGAAGAAATTATATTCAATGAGAATTAAATGTCTTTAAACAACGAACAAATTAAATTAATAAATTCTAATAAAAATTCAATTACATTCTGTTTGGTTTTCTCTTATATTCCTGTCAAAGCTAATTATGATAAATGGATTACTTATCGTTCAATTTAAAAATAATCTATACATTGGCTTTATCTGCGGTAATTTAAAAAAAAAATTATCGTTCAAATTTATATAATGGCTCGTAGGAGTATATATTTAATTGCAATATAACGTTCACGTTGCAACTACTTTAAAACGTACATAACACTTACGTGCAACTTGTAATCAATAAATTATATAAAATGTTCGCTTGAAAGTGAAATAAAAACAAATCAACCGTTATTAAAGATGTTTCTGTGGTCAGACATGGCGCCATTAACAACAAAGAGAAACGCTCATATTATTCATATATTTGTTTGTTTTATCACTGTTTTAACATAAAATCTTCATATGTGGCTATATTAATTACACAAGTATAAATTATTTACATAAGTAAATGTATAAATAATATATAATACTTAAAAATTCCATATGTATACAATAATTTATGTCTTGATATTTGGAATTCTTTTTGGTTTCCGCATTTACTCAATTGTTTAAATTTATAACAAATAATTTATGGGATTTTTTCTAATTCTACAATAATTTTTTCATTCAATAGTATTTCTCTTCTAGTTTAAAATTCAGTATTAATATTTTGGAGAAATTTTTTTTAGAACAGTGATTTGCTTTTTACGTACAGTTTATATTGTTTTAAATGAAGCTATACAATCTATTTGATACTACTTATCATGTTGTCTCTCCTTGACTTATCTTTCAACTATAAAATCTGCTTCATCATATAAAACGTTTGCTGATACTCGATGCTAAAATTATTCTTAATATCCTTTATATTTTTTCTCTTTTGGATATTATTTTGATTTTCTTCTTTTGTTTCGTCTTGTGTTTATAAAAAAAATTATATAGATTTATACTGAAAAGCAGGAAGAAGCCCTTTATATTATGACCCACTGAGTATACATCTCTTCCCTATTTTAATTGTTTTAATAATTACATAATTTTAGTTTATTAATTAATATATCTTTTTTTACAATTATCGTCTTAAACTATATTAATGTGTAAGAGATTTATTATTGTATTATTGTTATCGGATTAACAGATCCCATGCTAATTAATTACTTAACATAAACATATGATATGGAAATTACGATGTTTAACACGTCAATGCATGAAAAGGAACAGGATGCGCGTCAGCAAATGTTGCATACTCGCGCTCAAAACTTATTCCGCGTGAAAGGAATGTCTGATACAACCATGTATGTCAAAACACCTAACCAGCTAACATGTATATATACCAACCGCGGGAAGCGAAACACATTCATTCGCACAAAATTTCGTACAACTTGTACAATGAAATAAGGCTTACACACCCTCACACAAATTAAGTTGCATTATTTCGCGGCGTTGCACGAAACGCCTCGATAATTCCATATACACACATGTGTACAATTCAAATATTAAAATTTCCCTGAAATTCTATAATTAACACTTATTTTTTTATTGTCTGACTTCTGCAATAACTGGGTTAGCGTTTTTCGCGAGATTGCTCGTTAATTGTATACATATGCAATGCAATGTTGTTCTTCCTAATGGCAGAAAAGGCTTTTCATTGGAAACTTTATACTTCCTAAAGATTTTAGCAGAAATTTCTTTTAAGCCACGCCGAAGTGCCACCGGCCACGAAAAGAGTGCCGCCGTCGTGTCAAGCAGCTGAAATTACTTCTTCTCGGCTAATTTCATTTAAAAGGATCCACCCAAACCAGTGTTAATTAGATGCATTTTGGGTCTTATTCTGAGAGTTTATGAGTGAGAATCTCGCACGATCAGAAATAATTGTGCGTTAAGTGACCAATTTAACCAATTTGTTATTGTAGAGTGAGCTAAATTCGCGCTTTACAATCTGATAGACATCTAATTAGCGGTGCCAGCGACAAATCGCTTATTTTATTTTATTTAAAAACAATCAGTAACAAAATTCTACATCGAATCAGGTATACACAAATTACACTATTTAATTTTCCGCTGAATCTCGTGTTCTTGCCACTCACTTTTATTTCATTCACTCAAATCAATAATTACAAACACTTCCTTGGCAACTTCTTTGTCAATGAGAAAGAGGGTGGTCAACCGTCTAGCGCACCGAGACAACGAGGATGCCAGAAACAGATTTCTAGAGGCATGTGTAGATCACCACCGACGATCATTCCACTAATTCTTCACTGTGAGCGAATAAATTTTTATCATCTTCACTGTTTGATTTGCATTCTTCAAACCAATTCATCCAAACATTAGGATCCCTACTTGTTTCAATTTAGCGTCTTTTGTTTTGGTTCCGCCATCTTTATAAACCTATGAAATAACAATTATCCTATTTAACACAATTGCTATACAAATAATAATTAAAGAAATCAATAAAACTTCAAAAACAAAAATAAGCAGTTTAGTAGAGTGGGTGACCCGCTTCGAATAACACTTTATTTACTAGACAACCTACAAGACAGAAGTCGCCTACAAACTGAAACCCGAGCGGAATGTGTATAGAGCAGGTACTGATAATCCAAAGATGCTACGTGCGGCTTGTCTAAAAATAAGATACTTCTGGGTGACACATGTCAACCACACGCTCACTCCAGGATTGTTCACCATACTACTCATACGGCAGATTATAAAAGCAATAAAATGAGAATAAAAATGTAGAAAATGAAAATGATTAAATTGATATGCTGGAAGATAGATATGAAGAAAAATAAAATGATAATTTAGAAAAAGAACCGCAAAAGAGCAGCAAAAGTATTAGTCAGAAACGCCAAATTAATATTTTAAGCCTTAAGAGATATAAAAATATTGTCATCTATACCATCTTGCACAGAAACAGGTAAAAATTTCACCAGAAACTATAAAGCCTAAAGGGACGCCTCGTATCTCCAGAATTTATACTGACTTTCCAGAAGAAGATAGATTGGAAGGAATTGAACGAGAAAGAGAAAAGAAAAAGAAAGGCATTAAAAGAAAAGTTTTAAAGAAAATGGAAAACCTAAAGAAAGTTAAAAGAAGAAAACGATTGTGATTTATCGTCCAGCAATAGTGATGTAATATTCTTTCATGACAGTTTTGATGAAGATTTGAATGACGACTTTGAAGCTATGGAAGAAACTAACAGAGAGTTTTAACCTTTTCAATACGACTTCTGGCTAGTGAATATCTTTCTGTATAATTGAACTAAATTTGCTCTAAAGGGAACATGTTTATATAATTTCAGATTTTTAGAACATTACGATTTTTGAAAAAATGCCTTGGGACACATATGTCCCTCCAATAGAACAATTACGGATAAATATATCCCAACAGTAAATAGTCATAATAGTTGTTCTTAATTAAGCAAGCAATCATCGAAAATTGCGAATCATATATGAGAGACCACAAAGGTAGAAA
>WYDF02299121.1:0-15705 GCA_009867245.2 Adranes taylori
CTTTATATTGGGGGGAGGGGGCCCATCCGATGAATTTGCCACGGGCCTCGAACGGTATAGTTACGCCACTGCTTATATAATATCAATGCAAGTGCGCATACAACGCGGCATGGCTTCAATATACGTATGAGCTCGTGATCGAGCATACGCATAAACGTGTGTTTACATTATTTATCAACGTATATAATCTCAAATTTAAAAAAATCGAGATTCTACCAAATAAACTGCTTAAGTAACTAAAACATTTCATACAATCTGTCCATTGAAATTGTAGATATCTATATATAAAAAGTTAATGTACCATACCTAATGTATTCCTATACCTATAGTAGTTAATGTATTCCTATACCAAAACATTTATAAAATTGTATTAATGATGCAGAAAATTATATATTGAAACGTTTTTGTTTATTTGTAATATTCTATACTTTATATAATTTATAATACAAGTGTGCACACAAATCCACATGGCTACAATATGCGAAAGAGTTCGTGGTCCGCCACAAACTGAAACATGTGTTTACATTATTTATCAAAGTACATAACCTCATAAGCCTAAAACTAATGGCGAAAATATGAAGATATAGAAAAAGCACATAATCAATAGTTCAAACGACATTTTGAATATAATAAACTAACTTGGCAGTCGTATGTTCGCATAATGTATTTTTTTATGGACATCTGGTCTCGAAACCCCCAGGTAGTTCAAGGTCAAATGATCAAATGGCAGTCGGTTTATGTAGATGGCTATTTCTTATGGAAATTTTGAGCTTGAACCGCATTTACGTAACCACTCCGAAATATTTGGATAGGCATTTTGTTCAATGTCACATTACTCGGACCTTCAATTGTGGGTGCTTTTAAAACCTACTTTATCCCTTAAATATTAAAGGAACTTTTAAAAGTCAAAAGAGCTTTAAAATGACATTTCAATAAACTTATAAATACAAGTATTGCTTACTATTTTAAGGTTGTCAAACAAAAAGATTAATAAAGATGATAAAATATTAAATTCACAGTGAAGTACCCTTTACAGTATGGTTACAACTAATCGGTTGTTATCCTTAACAGCTATGACCTATTGAATTATTTTTAGAGCAGTTATAAGATACCATGGTCAAAAGTAAATAGAGCAACTTTTGGTTAATGCCATATATAATAAACATTTATTTCCAGTATATTAAAGATGTAGTAGCGGTCACGTACACGAATATATTTTTTTCAGGATGATGCACAGTCATTGAAATCAGCAGATCTGTCTTCATATGAAACAGGAAAAGGTCGGAAAAAGTTGAAGCCCAAAAAGATTAAAGAAGACCGAAATAAATATTTATCCTTCCAATTATGTGAGAAATTGTGCAAGAGACGACGTTTGCTCAAAGCAAAACCTCTTTCATTATCTTCATTATCTTCTGAGGAATCTGAGATGTTCGCATTTCCGGATTTACCTAGACCAATAGCTAAAATGGAGAAATCTCCATTAACTGGTTTAGCACAAACTGAAATAGATGATATGACAATCGACTTTAAAACTGATGAAGCAACGTCTATACAATCAGAGCGTATATCTATAAAAGGAACAGAGACTACATCTGTAAATACGGGAAGCGTATCAGTGGATTCTGCAAATAAATCTATGAGAAGTGGAGATGAATATAAAAAGACTGAAGATAAAAGAAATAAATCACAATCTGGAAGAATTCAAAATATAAAAAAATCAAAAAGTGAGGATGGGTTGAAGAAGACTGCAAATGTACTTATAAAAGATGAAAGATATAAATCGCAATCTGAGAGAATGAAAGACACAAAAGAATCAAAAAATGAGGATGTACTTCAGAAGTCTGAAAAAGTATCTACAAAAAATGGTGTAGTGAAACAATCACAGCCTGAAGAGATGAAAACTAAGAGAAAAACAAATGATGAAGATGAAGTAATAAAAAAATCTCAATCTGAACAAACAAAACATTCGAAACAATCAAGAAATGTGGAAGATTATGACTTTACTAAGCATGTACCTGTAAAAACATCGCAACCTGAAACAATGAAACATCCTAAAGATTTTGAAAAGACCGAAAAAGTACTTATAAAAAATGAAGTTGTAAAACAATCGCAATCAGAACGAACAAAACATTCTAGAGACTTAAAACATGAGGACGATTTTGAAAGACCAGGAAAAGTACCTATAAAAAATGACGTTGTACAAAAGTCGCAATCTGAACGAACGAAACATTCTAAAGACTCAAAAAATCCGGATGATTTTAAAAAGACTGAAAGAGTACCTGTAAGAAATGAAGTGGTAAAAAAGTCGGAATCTGAACAAACGACACATTCTAAAGACTCCAAAAATCCGGTTAATGTTAAAAAGGCTGAAAGAGTACCTGTACGCAATGAAGTGGTAAAAAAGTTGGAATCTGAACAAACGACACATTCTAAAGACTCAAAAAGTCCGGATAATGTTAAAAAGACTGAAAGAGTACCTGTACGAAATGAAGTGGTAAAAAAGTTGCAATCTGAACAAACGGCACATTCTAAAGGCTCAAAAAATCCAGATGATTTAGAAAAGACTGGAAGAGTACCTGTAAGAAATGAAGTGCTAAAAAAGTCGCAACCTGAACAAACGACACATTCTAAAGACGCAAAACATGAGGATGATTTTGGAAAGACTGAAATAGTAAAACAATCGCAATCTGAACGAGTGAAACATAGTAAACACTCAAAACATGAGGATGGTCTAGAAGACTCTGAAAAAATACGTATAAGACATAAAACAGCAAAACAATCACAGTCTGAGAGTATGAAAGGTATAATAGGAAGAAATGATCATACTGTAGAATTTAGCGCAACTCCTAAAACTTTATGGGTAGAGCCTATGGAAATGGTTTTAGATCTAATAGAAATAGATCCATTAAATTTTGGTTTAGATAAGAGCACAATGAAATGCAATTCTTCAGAGATAAAAGCACCTAATTGGGAAATTACTGAAACATTCCATCGATGGCTAAATCATTTTAAATTTATTAAATCATTTAATAAAGTTAAAGGGATGAACAAAATGTCAAAGAAAATTTATAGAAAAATGAAGAAAAAAGTACATGCTTTTAAACAAAAATTTTCTTATAAGACATTTTACAAAAAATTAGCGATATTTAAAAAAATTGGTCAATCATTTCGTTATTTGAAACATAAATATCGACCAGCGGTCGATAAAAAAGAAGATCAAACGCAAACAGTTGAAGAATTGTCCTCTAAAACAAAATTGTCTAAAGAGATTGAAGCAATACGATTCCTATTAGAAGATTTAGAAAAATGTAAAACACATTTAGAAACATTTGAAAATGGAAATCTAGAATCAGTTCAATCTTCTGTTTCCAAAAATGATCAAAGCGTATCAATTGAAATTGAAGATATCGATACTGAAATCGTATTGAAGTTACTGAGTAATGTTCTAACTAATCCAAATGATTCAAATATTAAACGAAAATTACCAAAAATCTCATCAACAACTAACACATCAGATAAAGATACATCAGAGCTCATGTCTAGCACCAATGATATTTTTAAAAGAACGACCCCAGCAGCTAATTTAACTCGTGACAAAAATAGATTGTTTACTCTTTTTCGGAATAGCAATCAGATAAAAAATATAGCTAATTTAATGGAATCGTCAACATCAACTGACCAAATCGATATTAAAAATGTGGGCAAATCAAAAAGTTTGATAACAATTAACATTAATCAGCTATTTAAGTATTTAAAACCAAATTCGGATTATGTAAATTCCACATCAACAAGTTCGATTAAAATGAATTCGAAAAATTTAACAGATACTAGATCGTATTTCAAAAATTTATTTATGAATGAGAAATATTCCTTAAGGACAATTATAAATTCAATAAAATTGATAACCCATCCTTCCGCTATTATTAAACGAATCAATAGAAAATTGAATAATAACTGTTATCGTGATGACTTTATAAATAATGAACTTAAACAACGAGACACTAATTCGTCTACCGATATTTGCCTTAGCTTAAGATATAATTCGAATAAGGATAATTCAGAACCAGTAATTACACATCATTTGGAACCAAATGTGGATGAAAACATTTCTTTGGATTTAATCAAAGAAATAAATAGCTCCAGTAGTGGTTTACATTTACTAAATAAGATTTTTATACAAACAATGGCAGATCTTCTTCGAATGGATCGTGATAATTCCGATGCCCAATCATCTGACCACTCTGAAGATTACATATCAATAGTTTCGTCTTTCATACGCGATACAATGTTAAAAATGTCAACAAATCGGATCAGATCATCTAGTTCGCAAGAAACCGCATCGGAATTTTTGACAATTGTGTTTGATCCAAATTTAACGCCCCAAGTTAATTTAAGACACCACAAAAGAAATTCGGTTAATTCGGGTGATAGCAAAATGCTACTTGAAAGAAATATTCCATCTATAAGCATCCCTACAAGCCGAAAACCTGATACCAATTGTATTCACGCCAAATATGAAATAAAGCCACATCCTGATGGAAATAATTCTAAAGAAGCTTCTACATCTCATATATACCAATCAATTAAAGATCATTCTTCTACAAGCATCATAAAGTGTAATTCACTTCCTAAAGAATGCACAAACACAAAAATGACAAATTTCCCATCAACTTCCTCGAAACCCAATTGTGGAAAATATGATGATGAATCAAGAATACGTGGAGCAACGAATTTTCCAACTAGACGTAAAGAACTACCCATGGGTTCGCCGTTATACTCGCTAGCACCTAGTGTAAGAAGTAAGTAATCTATTATGTAACCATAAGAAATCGTGCATCAAATTAGAGATAATTTTAAAATATCCGCCTCCAAATTTGTATTTCCTGTGCTGAGATTAGATATTAGAGGCTTGAATGAAAATAATTCTATATTTATTTTTGTATGGGAGAAGTTTAAAAAGATCAATTGAAATTTAAAAAAAAGTTAGTGCATGATCATATTTATGCGCACAGCATTTCAATAGCCTGATGCGCGCCGACAAAGGATGCGGTACAAAATGAGTCAGTTCGCGTCAGTCAGTCGAAGGTGCAAGTCGTTTCCGCTGATTATCGTACTATCGCGTCAATACGTTAAATATATTAATTGCCTTATTTCTTTTATATTTTTTAAAGCTCTGTTCTTATGATGTAAACGGGTTAAATATATTATGAAATAGTTTGTGGTAAATATAATAGCGTTTGTTAAATTATAAATTGGTGTAGCAATATAAAATAGGAGTACATTGAAGAATATTCTGTTAAAATGGCTTCGTCAGTTTTATTAAAAATTTTGATACCAAGAACATCCATATGGAGGCATTGTACATTAAGGATGATGCTTGGAAGTGAATGGTACGCTTATGAGGCCAGTCAAGAAGGAGACTGGAGATTGTTTTGAAGTTGAAGGAGATCAAACTTCAAAACAATCAGCTAATTCATGGACAAATAGTGATAATAAGGCAAGATCAGATATTACCTTAGTGTAAGTCCAAGTGAGCTAAAAGAAATAAAAGGTTGTATAACATCACGGGGCATGTAGACGAAATTAGAATCGATTTATCAATCAATTGCCTAGCACGGAAAACCCCCTATTGAAGCAATTTATGTTGCAGGAAATGCCAGAAAACATAGCAATTTCTGTCAATTCTGTGTGATCTACATTTAGTATATATCTTACTTGTATAGTGACCTTAAAGAATGCTTTTTCAAAGAACATCCAAAACAATTATGTAAACTGTGATTTAAAAAATTTCATGATGGGTCTATAGATACTGAACTTCTACAAGGTATCACTCATTCGTCTACTGATATTTATTTGCCTTAGCTTAAGATATAACTTGAATAAAGATAACTCAGGTCCACAAATTACACATAATTTGGAACATAATGTGGCTGAAAACATTTTTTTACATTTAATGGGTGAAATAAATAGCTCCAATAGTGGTCTACATATAATAAATAAGATTGTTATGCAAACAATGGCAGATCTTCTCCGAAAGGATCGTGATAATTCCGATGCCCAATCATCTCATTCCTCTGAAGATTATATATCAATAGTTTAGTCTTTCATACGCGCTACAATACTAAAAATGTCAACAAATCAGATCAGAACTTCTAGTTGGCAAGAAACCGCATAGGAATTTTTGACAATTGTGATTGATCCAAATTTAAAGCCCCAAGATAATTCAAGGCCCCACAAAGGGAATTCCAATTGTACATTGTATCCATGCCAAATAGGAAATAAAGCCACATCCTCCTAGAAACCGAATTGTGGACAATATGGTGAAGAATGAAGGAATTATATTAATTCTGGTGATATCAAGATGCTTCTTGAAAGAAATATTCCATCTACAAGCATCCCTAAACTCTGAAAATCTAATGCCAGTTGTATCCATACCAAATATGAAATAGAACTACATCTTAATGAAAATAATTGCAAAGAAGCTGTTATATCTCATATATTCCAAGACAGGAAACAATCAATTAAAAATAATTCTTCTACAAGCATGATAAAGTATAATTCACTCCATAAAGAATGTATCAATACAAATATAACAAATGACCCATTAACTTGTTCAAAGACTAATTGTGGCCAATATCTTGATAAATCAACAACATGTGGACCAACGGATTTTCTAACTAGATTTAAAGAACTACCCATGGGTTCGCCATTATACTCGCGAGCACCTATCCTAAGAAGTAAGTAACTTATTATGTACCCCTAGAAATCGTGTATCAAATTAGGAATAATATTAAAATATCCACCCCCAAAATCCCATAAGATGTATTTCCTGTACTTATATTAGAGGAAATACATCTTTATTTAAACTTTATTTTATTTGATTTATTGAGCATACCACGTTGTAACAGAGTACCATACGCGACGTATAGCGTCTAGCGATAGCACAAATGGCGCGTCTACTAGATTACTCTAGAATATAAATAAATCTCCGGACATATGAATCTCGGGCGCCAGGTCAATTTAACGTGACACCGCACGTAGGAATTGCTCTTCGTTCCACGTCCCCAGTGGACTCGTTGAGGACATGGTCAGCTGAATAAGAAAATAGTACAGGTCTCGTACGATAAACGCTACTATGTGTTTCTGGTCGCTGTCTGTGCTGCTGTTACTGGCTGTTTCTGATTTGCAAATCAGGAACTAAATTATTTTAATAATTTCACGGCTATTTACAAGCCCTAAGCCGGCGCCAAAATTCTACTCGGTTTGATAGCCTACGATAGCCATGACACATAATTATCTTCCCGTTCGGTTTCGACTCATCGATGTGCGAGTCCCCACGATATACAGGGGTATACGGGCCGACAAGGGATGCGATACCTTCATAAGTCAGTTCACGCCAGTCAGTCGATCGGGATAATCAAGCGAACGTTGTCTCTCCACTAAATGGCATATTATCACGTCAATACGTTAACTATATTAGTTGCTTTATTCCTTTTATCTAAATCTCTCCGAATATGGCCAGGCGACGGGGGAAAGCTTGTTATTACTCAAAATGTAAGATTTGTGAGGACACCACATCTTAAAGGCAAGATAAATGCTGACGTAATTGTACGAAATGAAATTGATATACCCGAGCAATCAATTCCTGAATTTGACCTTATCAACAATGAGGAATGTGTATCATCATAAACTTCTGACGATGATGGTCTTAATAGCTAAAATAACGATGAATAACGGTGAATTCAATCATTGCTATGGAAAGGACCATTGAATTCTTACACAGAAAATCCTAAGATACTTAATGGGATCTAGTAATCTTGGTCTCGTGTTGTCAGCGGATGCAAATCCAATTAAAGGTTTTGTTGACGTCGATTTGAGAAGCAACGCTAGTGATAAAAGATCTTTAACCGGACTTTGGTTTATATGGAATGGTTCTTCTATTGGTTCGTAATCGCGGGAACAAAAATTTTACGCTCTATTCGAATGAGTCCGAATATGTGGAATTATGAAACCGCAAAAAAGGCGAAATATTTACGCAGATTTCGTACAGAGATAGGTATAAATTGTGAAAATCCGATTGGCATCACCAATGATAATCAAGCTGCATTGAAACTAGTAAAGAACCCTGTATGCCATGCACGCAGTAACCATATAGGTATAAAGTTCCATTTTATTCGTAAGGCTGTGACAGAGAAACTGGTCAGAGTGTCATAAACATTTACAAATTACATGATTGCAGACGTACTTAGATGTAGCATATGTACACCTTGCTGTGTCTGCAAAATTTTACCACTTCCTCGTCTCGAAGGGAAGTGTTAGCACATGATACACATCAAAAGAATGCACACAGAATTTCAACACCGGTATGTGGGTAAAAAAAGATGCGGTACCTTTATGAGTCAGTTCGCGTCAGTCAGTCAATCGTGCAAGTCAACCCATTCTTCGTCTACTATGGTTGCTTTATTTCTTTTATCTTTGTTATCTAGATTACTTTAGAATAGAAATAGATCTCCAGAAATATCATTCTCGAGCGCTAAGTCGGTTTAGAGAGACCGCACGTTGGAACCATTCTCGTTGTTCCGTTGGTCCTCAGTGGACTCGCTGAGTAGTACGTAAGTAGTCCAGGAGTAGTTCTGAAACAACATTAACGATTTTACAATACAAGTGTATTGGTGTTTATAGACAAGACAAGCAGAGAAAGAGATGTAAATGTCGGAAAAAATCTGTGTAAATATTAAACGAAATATCGCATCAAAACCATTAGCAAATAAACAGGTTTTCAATACAAATGAATACAAGCGATGCATGTAAGGCAGTGCAAATGTGCGGTGATAATACTAACAAAATTATCAAAGCGAGAAGAATGTACAAAAGGTTAATAAAGGAACGGGGACATGGGGCTTACTAGAATAGAATGATACTGATGGTGAACAGAGAAATAATACTAGAAACCAATATAGGCCCCAATAACACCTCTGTTTGCGTAGGTTCTACGGATACTAAGTGACTAGAACTAATCTTCGTTAAGCATGGATTAGCAATGTACAGTCTAGTGGTAAATATGGAAAGAGCCTGTAAGCTATCGTAACACCTCGTTTATGCGTAGGTGCCATGATTACTAAGTAACTACAACTAATCTTGATTATACACAGATTAGAAAGTAACTGTGAGCTCTCGTAACACTCCGGTTGTGCGTAGGTGCTACGATTACTGGGTGACTAAGACCAATCTTGGCTATGCACAGATTAATCTTATAGGCTCTAGTGTCGTAGGAAAGGAAAAAATCAAAGATATTCAAAATGCATGCAATTGATAATGCAGTATATGGTATACACGGCTGCGTATGTTTCTGTTATCGTTGTTGGCTGCTCTTGCTGTCGCTGCCTCTTTGGTCGTCTGATATTTACGGCTGCCTGGATTTCTAAGTCAGGAACTAAATTATTTTAATAGTTCCACAGCTATTTATAAACCGTAAGCCATCGATCTGATTATATTCTATATGATGGCCAGTGCTAGCCATCAGCACATCGTTTTCATCCCGTGTGGTTTCCGCACAAGCAACCGTAAGCGAACAGGCAGCGCACATCATACACATAGCCATTGTGCATAAGAGACAGGCAGCGTAATACAATTCTCTTAGTCTATGCGACGACGACGATGCATTATGCTTAAGCTTTACGTTGCTACGTTGGCAATGTAAAATCATGTAATGACGATCTTCCCCACTCTGCATAATATGTACTGGAAGCAACGAGCCAAAACGCGTCCACACACAAAAGTAGTTAATGTATTCGAAATTGATTCCTGGTCATTCCAGGAATTAATTTTGAATTACGGATATTACGTACCGCGTAATTTATTGCCCAATATCTTTTAAAAGTGCAGTGCCTTTTTGTTACAAAATTAAGCGAAAATTTGATTGAAGATAATTAGCGTCATGCGTGACGACAAAGGATATAGGACGTACCTTTATGAGTCATTTCACTTCAGTCAGTCGATTGTGCAAGTCGTCTCCGCTGATTTATCAATGGCTTTATTTCATTATCCTTGTTAAAACTAAGTTGCTAGCCATAAAGCGTCTTTATATATAAAATTTATATACTTTCATTTAAATAGTTAACAAAAACTATGACATAAAATGTGAATAAATTCAATATCTTTCAATATATGTCCTTATTTTTGCGTATATGTGTGTATGTTATATTTATCAACATAGTGTGTACATGTTTTTGTTAGTTAAATAATTATGTATTGTATGTTCTACTTAACAGAAGCATCTCGTAGAAGCTTATCAACAATTACTGAAGGCTTTGAAGATGAATTACATGATATTACGGACTTTACTCAAATATTGGACTCTGCCACAATCACGTGTAGCATTCCGGAACAACGTAATAAATCACAACAAAGTTATAAAGCTACAACGAACGTTAACACGACATCACGCAGAAATGAATTCCAACAACGATCTCATGCATCAAATTTATGTAATAGTTTTGTTAAAACGAAATTAGCTCCATACATCTACATGAATAAACCTGATAATTATTCAACTTCAAAAATCCCATGTATGAGTAGAAATCTCATCAATAGTTCCCAAGTTCATAAAAGGAATAAAAGTTTAAATTGTCCGAGAACATCTGCACGATCCAATCCTATCGCAAACACGAAACCTACAGATTCAGAATGTATAAATTATCATGGTGTCAAATTATCAGATTTTATACCCGAACATGACGTAGATGATAAATCCCCACCAATTAATTCCCGGACTTCAAAATCTCATCCTCCTTGGAAGTTTCCAAATTTGTTAATTAATTCCTCATACTTGACATTGGTTCATAAAGAAAACAAACCAATCATCAATGCTTCAACAGGTATGAGCCATGAAAATATTCCATTAAATTTATTAGCTCCTACTAGTAGACTGGTGAATTATAGAGGTAAAAATATCAGATATAGAAGGTGTATTTCAGTTGCAGATGGAAAACACAATAGAAGTTCCGCTATAGGATTGAAAAAAGTAAACAAATTTTGCAACTTGGAGACAATTCCAGATAAGTCGCGCGATAATTTCAATACTGAAATAGATGATCATCAAAATCAGACATTTGCAGAGAAAAAAAATGGCGAACCTGTTATTGAAATGATTTATTTATCAAGATTCGCTACCAACAGTTTCAGATTTAATGGAATTGAACCTGATGGGTGCACGAATAAATAGACTATTACAAGTACCGGAAGTATCGACAGTAGTTGTTATAATTTACTTAAATGTATACTACGAGGGTGATATCCAAAATTGAAACACACTGGTTAGCGTTCTGAATAAAAATCTCGAATTTATTATAAATTAGAATAACGTTTTTGTTTGAATAAAAACAATCGGTATATTTTTGTCTACAATAATACAATTATGTAGACTTCAAAGGACTAGGTAACTATGCCCTGCTGAGTTTACATTTCGATAAATGTAATTTTTAATATATGAATTTCTAATTTATATGACTTTTTGAATTTCTGATTAAGTTCTTCTTCACTGGTTTGTATCAGATGGAGATCGTCGCCTATGATTTCTTGGGATTCTTCGAGGCTTACAATCTACTTGTTGGAATGAAATGTTGCTCAGATGATTCTTGAAACTATTGACTACAGAAGTGCTAACTTGCTGCTGTGAACGAATGATTGATGTGGGTGTCTGAATTTGACATGAATCTTCTATTCTTATGATTCCTGTGTTATGCATCATTATTTGCTCCCTAGTTGCGATGCAGATAATTTATATGACCTTGGCTTGGTTTGTGCTAAACGTCCATGTGTTGGTCGCCATCATCCTTTTCCAGACCATTGCTTTTAAAGAGTATGGCTTTCTTCGACATTGGTTTTGCTGAGGATTTTTGTATATGGCATTGATGATAAAATTTTGATTAGCGCCCATTTTTTGATCTGCCTCTGGATTCCATAGGAAGCTGTTTGCGATGAGACCCAACATTGTGCAACTGGTCCTACGTCAATTGAAAATATTGTTGAATGTTGTAGTTGACTGCTACCACTGGTTTGCGAGATCCACCACGTTATATGAGTTACTTCCCACTTTCCTCGAAACGGGCGACACATTTATAAGATTGAATGGCGTGGTTGATAGGTTTCCCACTTTTTGAATGTTGCTCTTTGCTACTTGTTTGCTAAGGATTCTCCACTTTGGTGGTAGTGGTGCATTTGCCTCTTGATGCGTTTGTAAACCTAGACTGGTGACAGACATTTGTAGATGTTCCCGTTCTTATACATTACGGAGGCGTAATGGTTGTATACTTCTTCTACCGTGCTCTCTGCTATGATGTAGGCGTTTAGCATGTGAATGTTCACTTCGTTCATTTTCACCTAATCGTGATACTGTTGGACTTCATGCAAAGTGCTTAAGTCTTGGTTTAGCTTTACCCGGAATAGTGGCGATCATGATGATCGATTGTTTATTTGTTGGATCCATAAATCTCTGTTGATTCAGATCTAAATTGCTTATATCTTGGTACATTTAATCATTGACGCCGAAGGCTGAAGTTAGTATGTTTCCTAGTAGTCCCATTTCTTTTCTCCGAGACGTCAGTAAATGCTCGATATTTATAATTTAGATATGTTTTTCTTCTAGCTGCTCATTTAGCTCTGCACCATGTGCTTCGTTGGACATTAACCTTGCTTTATTGCAACTTTCTTTGAATTCCTGGTGAATGACCCGCCCAATTGTCTGTGTGTCTGCATTGAACCGGATACTCGACTCCGATGCATAGGGGTCCTCTGCTTGTATGTGGCACACTCAGATGTTCCACGTAGGTTTCATACTGTGGGTACTAATTGCTGAAATTACCAGATGACGGAGTTAATATGCTAAATATTGCGAAGAATAATACCATCCAATGATATTTTGACGCTATATTCCCCTGATGAGTCCTTTGTTGGTGGTTGTTTGTACATTTAAGGCTGATGACAGGAATATTTCTTATTGCCCGCTTCATTTTTCCTCCTCCTCCTTTCTGGACTGTTACTACCCGTACCTTGCCATCAGCTCCCTTGTGTCTATTGATGATACGGGCTAGCGACCAATTGCTAGGGTTGGTGGTTTCATAAGTACTATTGTCCCTGTTTTGAGATTAGTTTGGGCTTGACTCCATTTGTACCTGTTCTGCGGCCTTGTCAGATATTCCCTGGACCAACTGTTCCAAACATCTTTTATAATCTTTTCAAACAACTTCCACCACTGTGTACCATTGCTATTTATCGACGTGTTTATTGGATCTCGAGGGTCCACCAGCATCCTTCAAATCATCAGGTGGCCTGGTTATGTTGCTTGCCTGTAGATATAGTAGTTTCATTTCAGACTTACTCGATCTGGCATGTTATCGTGGTTCCTACTACGAATGTCAGAGGTGTGGTTCCTACTATTCTTAGGAAATGATGTTTAAAGGACTTAACGACGGCCTCCCATAATCTACTGAAGTGTGGAGCTGCCGGCGGGATAAAGTGCCAGAAAGTACCAACCGACGGGGCCGCTGTCACAATGTGATCAGTTTTGAGCACCACAATTCCTTTGATGCCCCAATGAAGTTTGTTCCGTTATCGCTGTACATAATTGTAAAATTCGTGGACATGATCGCCACCCCATCTTTCGTATACCAGAAGTTCTACGTTTTGTTATATCTTGCATAAAACAAAAGTTGAATTTTTAGTTTTGAGTGGCACCTTTTAAGTCGTCTATTAAATTCATTTAGTACAATAGTGTTTAGGGTAAACTAAAGAATATTAGTCTAACCTATAAATCACCTACTCATGTATCCCCCGGTCCCCATATTTGACTTCCACTCCTATCGCCCATACTGGTGACGCATAAAATTTGGCTTCCGCAAAGGCAGTTGAATAATAAGTAAATCACATCTTCTTTACATACGACACTATTTTAGAAACCAGTACCTCGTGCACGAAGAACGAGCCGAACTGAAACTCTCAAGTAATATTCCACAAGGGCCCGTCATTGTGGAACATCATGTATGACGGATTCATGTATGACGGAAGAAGATCGTATACCCCCAATGGCCTGCTGACAACAAAAGGGAGCACATTTCTTGCCGGCCACTCCTTAGCCCCTAAACTGTGAAATACCCTTGAGTTTGTGGGCAGCGGCACAACATCCCCCACCGACAAAATTTCACAAGTTTTTTCTGGGTTAGCTCCCCTGAAGAAACTACACACTTAGTTCCTAAAAATAAAAAAGAAACAAGTGAAACCAGTTCCTCAGTTGCCTGTAGCTCGAGATGCAGGTTCTCTAACGAGGAGTCCAACGCCGGGACCGAGCGCGTGGAGTGGACAGAGAGGTTGAGTCAGGACTTAATACGCGCCTATGTAGTAAGCGAACCCGCTAAGAGAGGCTACATGAACAGGATGCATAGTATCTGGCTGGATATGCATCCTGAACACCAGACAACATCTTCGGGTCTACGTAGCCTATCTTAAAAGGAAACACTATCAGCTATTGCGGGAAGATAATGATGAAGATGTTAATGACCCAAACAAGATCTGCGCAGAACCGGCCATTGCATATGATGATGCGCACGGGTCCATTGAGGATTTAAAGGCAAGACGACACCATCATTTTTCTAAATTCTTGCCAAAATCAAAAGATATTATCAGGGTTAACTGTGTGTTAGAACAGAGAATCCATACGAATTCCCACTTATTAAGCATAAATCAAAATGTGTACGAGGCCACTTTAGAATTAGTTCCGGAAGGGAAACTTAAAAGTGGCCCAAATTTGCAGAAATTGCTTAATAAGAGGAAGAAGCTGGAGGGCCAAATTAAAGCCAAGTGATAGGAGATTTCAAAACTGCAAAGTGTGGTGGAGTATATAACTAGTGGTATAAAATACACTCCAAAAATTCAAAAGATCATAAAAAAGATCCGGTCTGCACACCAGACACTCAATAAAGTTATTTTAGTAACTATTAAACAAAAGCACATTGACCAACTTCGTGTACAAATGCAAGTCAAAAGGAAACTCTGTCGAAAAATAAAATTCATTAGTGACAACTTTACTTCCATCACAAGCTATTTCAGAAACAAGAGATAACAAGGAAATCCAGGAACCCCACCCTCTGCCCAAGAGGTTGAAGCTTTCTGGAGAGACCTATATGAACACACTGTACCATGTCATGTAGAGACTCCGGCGATGACGTTATTTATTTGCTTTTGTGAACGTCACGTGAGATACAGAGAGCTTTGAAAAGCAAAAAGAACTTCGCCGCGCCTGGGACAGACACTATTACGAATTTTTGGTGCAAAAAGTTTACTTGCACACACATACATCTGGCCAAAGAATTCACATCGTATCTGAACGGAGAAAAGCCTATTCCACCGTGGCTTACAGAAGGACGGACAGTATTGCTGTACAAAGGACCATCATCTGATCCAAAAAATTATAGGCCCATAACTTACCTAAACACTTACTATAAGATATTTACTAGCATCTTAAATGAAAGAATATTACATGTCATACAACCCGTTTGGGGACATATCTGCGAACAACGTGGATCTAAGAGAGGCTTGGATGGTTGGAAAGAAAATTTTCTAATTGATCGTTGCATCATTCAAGACGCAATACAATATAAGCGCAACCTGTCCATGGCCTGGATCGATTACAAGAAGGCATTTGACACCACT
>WYDF02299132.1:0-15705 GCA_009867245.2 Adranes taylori
AAAATCCAGTAAACAATCATATAGTTATTTTAATTTAATTAATTGTATATTAAATAAGCATTTGAATATAACGAAAATATATAACTGGGTCTGAGAGACCCTACGTCACTAGTTGGGATAGTACAATACCACGTCAGTGGTTAAGGATTAAATAATCTTTGTTCGTGATAGATGGAAATATAAAATTTTGAATACTAGGAGGCCTTCTGTCAGAAAATCCGTGTTTAGAATATAATGAGGCGATTATGAGGAATAACAAAGTGTTCAAAAACTGTTTCTTTATATTTCGATAGCAAATGATAACAACATTTAAACGATACCAACATAAGGTGTCCGCCTTCAATGATTCAAAATAGTCTTTAATATCTTAAACATTGTGGATGGTCACCTCTATATAGATCAAATAGACAAACACTGGTAATGAATGGCTTAACAGGAGCAGGTACGGGCATGTTCTAGTAGCAAGTAAAAGTTTGATGTTACAGTACTTGTTTCGTCCACTGTGGTTATATGTTTTGAACTTTCATCTCGTTTATGCATATTGCATACAGATACTCTAATTTAATATGACAATAATAACTGCAATATATTAAATAAATGTTTCATAACCCTGATAATCATTTAAATGAACAACAGAAACGTAAGTAAATAATAATAATTACTACAACCTCAATCGTAGGAAAGTTTATTTATCAATTAATTGAAAAAGATGAAAATTAAGAGAAGATTATTAATATGAAATCAAAATAATTCTAATCTATATGATTAACATGTATCTCAGTTGGTAACCTCATTCTCTTCTGTTAACCATATCTATTTGCACTCGCGCGCGCTCAAGGCAAGCATTCCAACACATTTTAAATGGAATGTCCCCGAGGCGTTTCACTCATAGTGGCTTCTTCTTCTTCATCAGCCAACATCATTATAGTATCGTCTTCTTAGTGAACTTATTCTTAATTTTCTTTCATCTTTTTTCACTTACATACCAAACATATCGTCTTTAAACACTTTGATACACTGTATTCACATATGCATCCAAGTACGTAAGGTTCATTTTAATAGTAAATAGCTAAAAAAATATAATCCATAAAGAGAACAGGGTGATTTTAGTGGGTCAAATCACACACTGTGGTGTGCATCGGGCACGCAAGAAATTTTGTAACAGATGCTTAAGGCCCTAAAATTTTAATAAATAGCTTAATAAATAAATGTTTTGTTATTTTGGAATCCCGATCATAAAAAATTCGTGCACGTGATCGTCGCCCGATCTTTCATATACTGGAAGTCTTACGTTTTGACTTTTTTTTTCGCTTTTGACACTTTTTTTTACTAATTGTTAAAATAGCAACCTGTCCCGCAAGGACAGGTTGCTTGATCTGATTTTATCTTATTTTATCTGATTTGAATTGAATTGATCTGATTTGATTACCTGCGCATATAGCCTAACAGCATTTCAAAATTTGTTAAACTTCAAACGTGGCACTACCGTTTCCTATACAATTTGGCAACATGGCACTTTTTTAATTGTATTATGGGACTTTCATAATACAAGGCACTATATATGACAAAAATTTCAGCCTCCTAGTTTAAATATGAAATTTCTGAACAAAAAAAAAATGGCTCCAGTTCGCCATATTGGATTTATAAAAAAAAAGATAAACCCGTCTTCGGGCTCATAGTCTACACCTGCCTACCAAATTTCATCCAGATCGGTCCCGTAGGGAAGGAAAAATTCTTGAACATACAGACGTAGGTACATACATACAACAATCACAGAAAATCGACCCTTCTTTTACTTTTTTTTGAGGAAGAAAAATTTTTGTTAGAAAACTTTTTATATGAAAAATTGTTCGTTATGACAAAACAAGGATCATACAAAAATTGAAATAAAATCGACCACAGAAACATCGAAAATGCTGCTAAAATGCTCGGTATTTACAGAATTCGATAAAGGTGACAAACACAGAAATTTCAAACAAAAATATAAATCCAAGGAAGGCTCCGGGAGATGATCAAATACCACATATGGCGCTGAAAGTACTTCCGGGGAACGTAACCAAGCACATAGCGCATATAATTAATAAAATGTTAATTTTCGGTCATTACTAGTGGCGACTCGTCAGAGGAGGCTCGGTCTACTCTCCGCGGAGATTACAGTCTACATGCCAAGGCTTGACGTCCAAAAAGCGTTCGATCGAGTTTGGCATGAAGGACCAGTATTCAAGTTGTCGGCGAAAAATTATCCGTTACAATTAATAAAAATTGTCCATGCATTCTTAAAAAATCGTATATTTCAGATAAAATATGGCAACGAATATCATCCAGAAGAATGGTAGAGCAGGGTACACCTCAGGACTCTCCCCTATCACCTGTACTTACTATTTAACATATTCGTCTGCAACCTGCCGAAATTTCAAAAACATAGGAGATGCTAAGTTGCTTCAATTCGTGGATGAAACTCCAATGGTAACATTTCATCGAAATCTAAAGTTAGCAAAAAACAAACTAGACAAGAATCAATATGCCTAGAATCAATATCTAACTTCTGCAAGGATTGGAAAGTTAATATCAATAGTGAAAAAACTGATATAATGATGTTTGGTAAACGCCAGCTAGCAAAACATCCCGTGATCTTCATGGGAAAGGAAATTATTGCAAAGAAACAGGACACCTACCTAGGACATACAGGAGTCCTAGGTAGGTGTCCCTTTCGACAATAAAATGAAAGGTAGGTGTCCCTTAGGAGTCACTTTCGACAATAAAATGAAATTTGCTCAAACGTAAATAGATAGGAGAACATAGCACTATAGTCAGCGCACAAAATGTACTCAATCCTCAAGTACGATACTAAACTTTCACTGAGAGTGAACAAGAACTATTATGAATACAATAATGAGATCTCAGTTGATGTACGGAAATTAAATATGGATCAATGGGTACGAAAAAGCACAAGAAAGATGCAGGATAGCCGACAACAAACTTCACAGAAAGACACTAGACGTACAGTGGTTTATCAGAGACTCAGAAACAACAGCACCTGCAGGCGAAGGATGTCGTAGAAATGGCAGCAATAAATAGAGTGAATCTCATTCAGATTGAAGAGCCACCCAAAAGAAGACATCCGCAAAATTTCGGAAAACATGGAATAGCAATAGTTACATACAACTGATCATCAGGGCAGTTCATAGCTTCCTAAACGATAAAGGCTCTCCAATCATGACTACAATGTAGTGACAAAGTTGGAAAAATAAAGGTACCTGAAAAAATAATGTGTTCTTCGGATATGATATGAGAACCTCGCTCTATCCGAAGTCACAAGTAACAGTTGAAACGACCATATCTATCTTGCAGTCAGCGAGCGTTTATCGCAGCAGTAAGAATGATTCGTTCACAAGTAGCGTAAAGTCAATAAATATCAAACCAAACAGAGAATTCATTACCAACCGCTGAATCGCCGATCTCTTCGACATCGATTAAGATCCATTAAGCGACAAAAACTCACTCACATCACACAACTACGTATTTCCAGCTTCGATCCTATTCAATGACTGGTCGACAACATACATTCGGTCGACGTTTCAATAATCAAACCAATAGCAGCATCCGCAAATTCGAGCTTTGACGTATGGTAAGAAAAGTTTCAATCATAACCATCCGCAGGACCGAAGACCAAATAATAACAAGAACCAATTTAAATCTAGTTCGATACTTTTTATCTTTATACTTTGCTAATGGAATATGATACTGGATCGTCCTAAATATCTGTTGAATTATAATTAGCTTCACAATACAATGTAAGTTAATTAAAATCGCGTTTAGAGTCCTTACACGTATAAAAATATTTGCAAAAATAATCATCATTTTGTAACTCTGTTATTGCGTTCTACACGGTTTACCTACAACCATATTGATATGTGTGCAAGAAAATAACAACAATTATTTCTCCCCACCCCCTTGTTTGAGAATCATGCACGAGCATTATTTATGTTACAAAAATAACAAAAGCACGATTCTGCTTTTATAAAAGAAAAATCCTAAATTGTTCCAATATTTAAAATAATAAACAAATCCAAATTAATCAACAAATCCAAGTTAAATATATAGGTATATATTTAACGTATGTTTATATTAAAGATTTTTGTTATTTCTGGCATTCGATAACTATCGAAAATTCCATAGATATTAGTGACTAAAAAAATTACTTAGATAATTTCATTATGTCTATTTGTGTACTTAAAGATTTTGCGCGGCCGCCCGATATGTAGAAATATTTCAAATATAATACTAATAACCGTTTATTGATCGAAATATGGAGTTAGGCAATTACTTAACACAAACGAGAAAGGTAATTTGTGAAGTAAATTTCCTAACATCGGATTTTAAATATTCTCAAAAAATGTTAATAGCAGTTATATGGAATTTTAATCGAAGACGTCTTTCTATGTTTAATGAAATTAATTGTAATTTCCCATAATATGAATGCTATTATTTTACTGCTTATATGTTCAAGTCTTTCACCATAAAAGGTTAAGATTTACTCTCTTCATCTTTCTACCACGCTCTGATCTATAAATATAAGAACTGAGCTTGATTGAAACCAGAATAGCAATCAAGGGAATGAAGAACAGGAAGGCCCATTGAAAAGACTACATTAAAGCAAAGCTGCTACGCTATGGTGAAGATTTTTTATACAACCAAATATACCAACCGATGTAAAGGATATGGCAAGAACAACTGATGCTGGAAGAATGGAAGATAGCGTTGTTGTGCACAATATACAAGAAGTGGTCAGAATTATAGAGGCATATCGCGGCTTAACTTGGGGCACAAAGTATTCATTAAAATCGTTGCAAGACTTTGAGTCATATACGGAACGAGTACTTTTTTGTGGGTGTAGGATGAGCACGCTCATCGCAAGTAGTGACCCATGTGACACCGAAAGATATCACGGCCCCGTTTACATATTTACTCATGGCAGCCTCCGTTCAGGTATCTTGATCTATACCCCCAGCCCATCCCAATTACTTGGTGGATTAGGGGTTCAAACCATCTGCGCTCCTATTTATCTTGAATCCGAATGGCTCTTGCACCTCCTTCCGTTTAGCTATTTAGAGTTCCTTTAAACTCGTTTGCTTCTTAGATCCCAGGTGCTGCAAATGAACAGTGTGTGGTCGGCGTCGTCGTTTGTTTTTCGTATTCAGAGGATTCCATCTTTCCAACACGGGCTAGAAATGAAGTAAAATACCCATGGCCACTCAAGCCCTGGGTTTTATTTCCGGTATTACGATGTTTGTCCATCTACCACGATCTGAAAATGTCCATTCTTTCTGCTATTTAATAATTGTCTTGTTTCTGGCGGTCATTGTCATTTGATCTGTCTTAAGTCTATGGCACTCCTTTTTTTCGTGCACAAAGAGATCACCAGTTATTGCTAAGATTCTTGCACCAGTTATTGCTAAGATTCTGACGCGGTGTGCTTTCTGTAGAACTAGCAGCGCATACAACAACAAATAGTTTCCCTTTCGCAGTGCTGGCTCCTTCGACTCTCGACCTAAGTCGCGATATGGCTGATGCTCGTGCAGTCACTGTTTTCGCCACTGTCTTTATACGTTCACTGAACTTCACACTACGATCGAGAACAACGCCATGGTATTTCACTTTTTGTTTGAGCTTAACCGCATGTTCCTCGACAGAGAGTGTAGGTATTTCTATTTTCGTACGGCCAACTGACAAAATAGCTTCAAATTTTTCCGGAGCAAGACTTAATGAGTTTTTTTCATCCAGTCGCTTACTAATCTAAGACACTTGTTGGCAATGTTCTCCAGTAGGTTTGACTCTTTTGTGCTGATAATCACAGCCACATCATCTGCAAATCCTGTAATGGTCGCTCTATGTGGTAGTCTTTCGAGCAGTCATATACCACCGCTTGAAAGTTTCATTTTGGCTCATTTTCGATTGGCGTCGTACACGAGGTATCGGTTGACTGCATTGACAGAGTCTCGTACTATTCAGTAGATATTTAGGGGAATTCTTGAACCTCAGTGATTCCAAAATACACCTCTAGGACGCGGAGTTAAAAGCGTAGTATTATGGGCAAAAGCGTAGGTGTTTGACCAATGCGTCCTCCCGGTATTGACATATGGCTCGGAAACACTTACATTAACTCAAAAAAATATCAATAAAATAAGAATAATTCAACGAGCCATGGAGATGTCTATGTATTGCGAGATAGAAACCGGAACGAAGAACTACGTAGAAGAACAAAAGTTACGGATGCAATTGAAAGAATCACACACTTAAAATGGAACTGGGCTGGCCACGTTGCAAGAATGCCAGATAACAGATAGACGAAGAGAATAATAGAATGACGTCCCAGAGACGAAGCACACAGAAACAGGGGACGACCGCCGACTCGATGGACGGACGATTTGAGAGGCTTATGTCCAGCAGTGGACGAGACAAGCTGCTATATGATGATGATGATGATGATGTTGATTATGGGCACGCACACATGGCACGTTCTCCTGGTTTCTTGATTTGAGCTTTCGGCTATTTCTAAATCCATTTGATAATCCCCAAGTACGCAACGACTACTAGGGGATTATCAAATGGATTTGGACAGAACCTATCCAAAACTGAACACAATTTTACATTATGATGCATACTAAAGATGCTTTATGAATACAGTATAGCTGTGCACCAACTCTTGTCTTGATTTCTAGATGGCCTCTGGACTCAGAAGATAACAGGTGAAAATAAGAAACTCTAGATATATGGGAATACCAAAAACACTCAAGCGATTGGTAAAGATAACTTTTAACCTCTCAATCTGTCAATTAAAACGATTAATGAATTCCCGCACGAATTGACTCCATACCACGCTTCTTTTTCAACTTTTTGGAACAAGTTGTCCAAAAAATGGATATGGCCTATTTAATATGGCCTAATTATTATACAAGCTTGTGTCAGGAACCTCGTATGTCAGTGGATGGAAGTAAAAAAAAGGATGATTTCGATAGAGCAGACATTTGAAAATAATAGAGCAGAAGTAAGCGGCACGGCCAGATATCTGAACGACAACCTGAAGGAAGAAGACAACAAGGTCGACCACCACGCAAGAGATGGCTCGATGGAGTTGAAGATGATTTGCACTTGAGTTTATGGCTCGCTCTTGACCCATAAGCATGGAATAAAGGATTGTGAACGTACGGGCATAAAAGTAGGGCTCATCTGAATGTTCAATTTTGATTGGAAAGTACGTGTAGGAAAACTTGAGTTTAAAAACTGATTTTCAAAACATATGTGTGTGTGTTTCAACTAAATATTTAACCCTTTGAGGCCGGAATTAATTTTTATCAAGGAAACTGATATTTATTATTCAAAATGGGTAAGTTACAATAAAAGAACACACTTAATCATGTTTCATGAACATTTTGTATTTGGAATCAGATTTAGGTTATGGTTATAACCACAGGACTAGGCACTAAAATGCAAAAGTCCACAATCATTTTTCATAAAAAAGCAGAAAACAATTTCTATCCTTATTGAGGCACAAGCCAATCCTACAGATGGAACATTTCCAGATGGTTCGATGAACATCTTTTGTGATGCTACAATATCCACATTAGTGAGCTACAACGTACAGGCATATTTGTCATGTCTCACTTCCAAGCGAATTATTGTCTTGAATTTGTTTACAAGTTTCTCTGAAAAAATCTTTCCTCGTTTTCTTGACTGACATACGGAATAATTTCATGTTCATACCTTTTGACTAACTTCGTTGTTGGAATAAAATGAATGCATTCAGCACACATGCAGCAAGAAACTAAAAGAATATGCAATGCCACTATTTATGCGATTTGCGATGAACTTCATAGAATCTCTTCAGGAAATCGAATCGATCAACGTAGCCCATGTGGGTATTGTACTGATTTAACAATTTTAGGACTCCTTCTGACAATCCAGTATTGTCGTTTGTCACATGGTTTTCTAAATCACCAGCAGTTTCGAAAGCAACATCGAACTCCTCAATATCGAACAACCCATTATCAGCCATGACATCTTCCAAGTCGGATTTTACTGAATCGCAATCAGTAGGTATTTAATCCAAAAGTGAGTGAAACTCATTCTAATCCATAGCATTCAATTCATCCAGACTCCATTTATTTTTCTTCCCCGTAATAAATACGTTTCATTGAAACCTAATGGTTATTGATGGAAACCACCACATTCAATGACAAATTGAGGAAATGTTACACTTTTAATTCAATTAATTTTTCTATAAACATTATATTGCATATCTATATAGTGACTTGCCATGAAATAAGTGTCTTATTTAAAACACTCAACAGACCTCAAAAAAGCCACCTGTTATTTCTAACACTTCACTGCACAAACTAAGATTTCTCTTGGCGAACATTGCATGTAGTGCTTGCTAGGGATATAGGCATACATCCCTAGCCATATAACATTATGGTTAGCAGTAAAAGCCTCTATGCATCTAGGAACTAATTATGAATTTGTGGTTTCTATTGGTAATCACTTGGTCCCAAAGGGTTGAACCGATTTCAATGCAATTGGAGACATAGGCGTACAGTTGTAACTGTTAGGTCTGCAGAAAATCTCACCTTGAGTCAACAGTTTACTTACTGCAACAATCCGTTTATATGCGTGAAAACTGTTTCTTTTGACATCCCTAAAAATATTATTACTCAGCTATATTCAAATTCCACTGGCACCTATCACCCCATACTAATATAATAATAATGACGATAATAATGTAACATCTCAACCTTGTTTTCGGCCTTTGAGCTTACAAAGAATTGTGCCTTTATTATTTCCGCGAATCTCGACCATCAATCTTTCTTTTTACCTTATTTTTCGTCCTTTTAGAGAGAATCTCTCAGTCTGACTTCCATATTTCTCTTTAAAACTCAACACATTCTTTACGCTTATCTTTTCTATTATTCCTTGCATAAACGAAAATAAAATTTTTATCGAAGTCCAGCGGCCGTCAAAATATTGATTGTATTAAATCACTACATGGAGTAAATTGATGGAGTAATCACTACAAGATGCGGTACAAGATGTGTCGCAATCGATGATAATATCAATTGGCAAAATGTTTTCTACGTAAATTCTTCCAATTGATCTTTATTGTATTATTTATTTAGTTGAGGAGTAATTTTATATAACATTTGAGCAAGTAGGCAGTATAATTAAAAAATCTACCGAATTGTGGCAGGTTAAAAAGAATATTAGAACAAAATAATTAAGCAAAAAAAATAAGAATTTACCTTGAATAGAGCTGGTATTAATTTACCAATAATGCCCTTAATAATATATAATATTTAATTTAATTAAAAAAATAATAATTTAAATTGCTGCGCAATCTATTCAGATTTATTGCAGTAATTCATGGAGATTAAAATTATGTAAAAATAAGATACGAGGTGCTTAATAATAACGCTAAAAATTAACTCCTGTTGAAGTTCTATGGCCGCTTCTACAGTTTTCCCTCCGGATAGTATATAGTCTCCATAAAAATCTTTATAAGCTATTTTTTACTGCTATTGTCTGACTACTTTCCTCATCTTCAGCCAAATGATGTAACTTACAGATCGCTAAATATAGCACCGCTGTTGTTCCATATGTTACCGTTGTTAAATTCTATTTCCGTATCATTTCCAAGGATTTTCTCTCCATAAAATTCTTTGATATTCTTGATCGTCTGGGTCATGTCTATACATATTCTCTGTTTGCTGTGAATGCTATTTTATGCGTCCTCCACCTTAATAAAATTGTCGCTAACACTTGCTGGGGCCTTGACGCTGTCCACATTTTCTCATTTAAGATGACGTTATTGTTCGTTGTACATGGCGCATCGTACATATGTGTTGGATGACAGATGCCAAAACCAAAATGGTGTTCGTTGTCACGTAACGCCATCTATCGAAGGCTAGATTTACGTCAAACCACCCTCGTAATTCGTACACTTGTGGTTAAACTTTCCTGGCTGATGGGGAATATACTTTGACTTTGATGGCGCTACACTCCATTAAGATCCCGGCCTGGGTCTTGTCTACAACAGATTTTCGCCAATCGTCTCGCCGAGTAACCAACTGTCTGGGGCTACTAGCATGCGAAGGCTCTCGCCGACGTCACCCAACCATCCAAGTTTAGGGCAGTCCACGAATCTTCTTCCGACATGACTGAGCCAACATAGTCTTCTTGCCATGAAGTCGGACATGATCGATGGAGCATTATAAAAAGTTTTCCGGTTCTTTATTGTTTCTTATTCGCCACTCTTTGTTCTCGTGCACAATACCAAAAATCTTGCGAATGACATTCCTCTCCCATGTGCACAGTAAGTTCTCCTCTTTTTTCTGACAATCCAGATTTCTGAGCCATACAAGACCATTGGCCTGATAATAGTTTTATACATCATAAGTTTTAATCTTTTAGGGAAGATTTAAGTACCTTCTAGAAGCTAAAGAAGCTCCGGTTGCCGGCAGCTACTCTTGCTTTGATTTCGTCGGGTACTTCGTTGTCGTGTGTTAGGATGCCTCACAAATATTATGCATCGACTCTTTGGAAACCATTGAATTTGTCAGTGTTCCGCTATCTCATTGAGTTCCTAGTGTTTATGATATATTTTGTTTTCTCCTTGTTGACGTGTAGCCCTACTTTTTAGTTTTGTTCTCGAGGGTTTGTACGTTCTCGTTAATGTAGATCTGGTGCCCTACGTTGAGCAACGATAGTTTCCGCAATCGTCTTATCGCCTTTTATATGTAGAGGTACAATAACTGACATATTCCATTCCGCTGGCATTTCCTTTCTTGACCAAATGTTTTTAATAAGGTTGTGCACTTCATCGGTTAGTTTAGCTCCTCCATACTTGAACACTTCTGTCGGGAGTCGGTCTTCTTCTGCGGCGCGATGATTGGTCATTTTCTTTATGGCGTCTTCTATTTCGTTCCGAGTAGGCCCCGACTCGTTCCCGTATGTGAGGTCCTCCATCTCGAAAGGTTGAGTGTCTCGGATGTTTGTATTAGCATTCAGTAGCTCACTAAGGTGCCGTCTCCATCTTTCCAGGACACTATCCAGATTCACAATTAGGTTATAACCAGTATCGCGGCACATAGTTGTGTGTGAGTGCTACCCTTTTTAAGTTCCCTCACATCTCTTTGGTCGTGGCAATCACTTAGTTCTTTAATTCTCTCTTTCTAAAGCTCCCGCTTTTTGTATCTGCACAAGGTCTTGACCGCCCTTCTTTTGATATTGTAATCTAATCTGGTTGTTCTTGTGTCTCTCTGCAACGTTTTCCTCACAATCGTCGTCGGTTCATCCGTTCCTCCTAGTGTTGTTGATGCAGAATGTAGTGCTTCCCTAATCCTCGTTTCTGTACTTCTACCCCCTTCATGTGTCCTAGATCATCATACTCTCTAATGAATTCTACGTAATCCCATTTTAACTCGGCATCTCTTTGTAACCTCTGTTCCTGTTATATCAGCCTTGCACCAGCTCTCTCTTTTGATTCCCCTAAATCAGGGTTTTCTTCTTTTAAGTCTTACTATATACTTTGTCTTCTCTTGTAGTGGTTATGATATAGACTTCCTCACACCTCTTTCATCTTCATCCATGTTTCTTGTACCACTGATCTGCCCCATTTCCCAAAACTTTGTTAGTTATTTGTTCTCATCAGTTGCTACTGATATTAAACTTGTTACATCTTTTTTTCTGGTACTTTTTTAAATATGTCTCCTGACAACATTCATCCAAATGCTGTCTCTTGTCCATTTAGGTCTTCTGATCGTTTTAGTCTCTCTAATAGGAATTTCCCTAATTAATCTGCTCCTAACAAGATCTCTATAGGCCTTAACCTATGTGATTTTCTTTAGTATTATCAACTCTACTAGCCTAAATTTTCTTAAAATTGCATATTTATTTTAAATTTTTCCATTTGCTTTCACAGCTTTAGCGTCCATAATATTAACAACATATATTTGCTAAACAAATTAAAATCAATGAACGCCCTGCGTGACTGAATAAGGACAAGTTGACGATCAGCATGTATGCATATTAAATTGAAACATTGTAATTTATGTAAAACTTAGGTGTGCACTAAAATAGGCACGATATACAATTTTCATTTATTTAGGTAGATATCGCATATACTTTTTTATTGTTAAATTTACTATATAAAGACTGATTTACTGTTAATAAATTTGAGATTTATCTAGTTAGGATTAAATTGTCTGTTTCACTCGAACCACGTTGATCTAGCGATGGCTCTACAGTAATTAGACTACCCTCTAATTAAGAGTCACAAAAGAGTAAGTTATTATTAATAACCCACCATTTTGTACACACTGTTCAATTTTTGTTATTGTTTTGTTGTTAGATATTTCCCTAAAAGTAAAAAATGTTGCTTTTGATAATTCTTCAATGAATAAAACAAACATTTATAAGTGGTACAAGCAATTCCAAGAGGGCCGCGAAGATATTGAGCATGACTAGCATCCTAAGCGTCCTAACACAACTGATAATATCATCGAGAATATCATAACTGATAATATCATCGAAAAGATCGAGAAAATAGTTGTGGACAACCGTCGAATCACTATCAAATAAATTGCTGAAGACGTTGGCATTTTATTTGGCTCATGTGAAGCTACTATTTCAGACGTTTTAGGTATGAGACAAGTCGCGGCAATTTTTTTTTGTGAAATTGGATCCAAATTAGTGTCGACTTGACGCTGTACAGGACCTGCTTAACAAAATCAACTACAACCCAGAATTGCTCAAAAAAATCATAACTAGTGACGTAATATGGGTGTATGGATATGATCTCGAAACCCAACCGGCCCAATGAAAGCTTTCTGAAGAACCAAAAGCGAAAAACGCTCGCTAAAGGTTCTACTAAGTTTTCTTCGACATTAATGGAATAAGGTACCATGAGTTCTTGCCACCATATCGTACGGTCAACAAAGAAGTTTCACGACGTTTACGTGAAGCAATCCGAAGAAAACGTCTCAATTTTGAGCCCAGACAGGTCATGGCGATTGCATCACGATAATGCACCTGCGCACACTTCGTTGGGTGTATCTTCCGTATCTTCCAATTTCACGTGACATGGCATCCTGCGACTTTTTTCTATTTCCGAAGATAAAAAAAACCATGAAAGGACGACGTCTTGCCGATATTCACGAGATCAAGACAGAATCGCTAAAGCAATTAAACGCCATATCGAAAATTGAAATCCAGACAAGCTTCGAAGAAGAAAATACTTTAAAGGAGATAATGTTAACATTGAGAATTTCTTGCGTCAAAGCCAAAAGTTGAAATCGGTTCAACTTTCCCGCTTACATTAATTTTAATCCAGGGTCAATGCGACACTCATATCAACCAATCAGAATCATCGAAGCACAAAATTAATCTCGACTCAATTAAAACTAGAAAATGTAAATATATAACATGTTAGGGGTCTCTGTAAAAAATACAGATATAATGAGAGCAGAACGTCAAGAAGGCGCTAAACTTCTTGTTCTTTACTATTCCCTCAACTTCTTCTTAAGATTTTGGCTTTAGCCGATTTTAAATAATTTATACAATAGCCAACTAAAAGAAACCAACCCGAAAAGCATTTCTCGAAATTTAGCCGAAAGTCTGACACTGAAATATATGCACACTAATCGATTTAAAAAGAGTCAAAATAGAGTCTCGCCTTTTCGAAACAAAATCATGTAGAAGCATAATAAAAAAATTATACCTACTCAAATTCTGTGTAAATGATTCTCATAAATACGAATAGTCCATTTATATATAAATCTATATATATATATATATATATATATATATATAGGAATGTAACAAAAAATTAACGTCACATAAGCAGGGTTCACACTTCTCAAGTAATTCTTCTTCTTCTTATATATATATATTTTTTTTTTGTGGGCCTATTTTCAACTTCCAAGTTTTGTCGCACCACAGCCGACAGGAAAGATGACGGATAATTTTGCCGCGTAGCAACCCTTCCTCGATTAACTCGTAGGGGGATCTTTATAGTGCGCATCACCCGCGCACATTGGACCGAAGTTTTACATCTACCCCTATAGATGTGCATGATATGTTACTGTTCCTTTCCTAATTGACCATGGGCCTCGTATATAGTGTCGGTCAAGCCGAAGCTCGAACCGCAGCTCTCTGGATTGGTAGCCATGCATCTTACTTCTCAAGTAACGTGAATGGAGTATCTTGAATTCAACTGAATGTTCGTAAGTTTATCATATTTCATTGAAGTTGATATGACACTTCAAAGATTTTTGAATTGGATAAAATAACTAGTAAAATAAGAACTTCCGGCATGTATTACAAAATATAGCAAGTTGAAAGTCAGTTCATACTATTCAACTCAATAGTAAAGTCAAGAACTTGAACGTAAAAGTCGATATCCCGACAATGATCGACAAATGCGGTGTGAGTGAAAATTATCATGTTGGTAACCCTAACCATGTGTCAACTACAACAATACAAACATCTAAAGTGATATTCGTGTTAACAAATAATTATGTTTTTAATTTCATGTGTGATAAGAAAATATTATCAATGAAATAGTTTCGATTTATTATTACATTCATTCATTCATTCGACAATCACGATGTATTCAGATTATTGCGCAGAATTTCAATTTACTTCTTTGATAGCGTGAAATGCGTAACAATATGTTTCTCTATAATACATTATGAAAAGCAGTATATAATTTTATCATATGTTTTGTATGATTTCGCTATTCATATTACAAATAAATCGTATATTCATATTGTGATATTTGATAATATTGATAATATTTATTTTATTTCAATAATACGACCTTTATTGGGATAAATTCCTACTTACATTAATGTCTCTAAATTACACAATCTAAATTGTATCTAAATTAATATTTTGTTTTTCTATTTAGAATTACAATTTTTTCTCTTCTCTATTCTTTCCAAAAATTAATTCATCCACTTAATGTAAAAGACACAAATTTTACTTTATTTATTTCTTTTTTCCTTTTCTTTTCTTTTCCCTTCTTTTTAATAATTCTGAATTTTAGCTCCTTGTACTTCTTTCCCTAGTAATCCTTTCCTTTCCATTCTTTTATTACTCGTAGTAAACACTCTAATATTTCCACCTAACTCCCTTTCCTTCTCTGCCCATACTATTCCCAAACATTCCTTTATCCAGTGTTCCCATTTATCTTCATATCTCCCATAAATCCTACATTCTCTGTTAATTTGAGGCAACCAGTATCTATTGCACCTTTCCTCACTCCTACATCTGAAACGTGCTACCATAGTAAAGGTTCATCGTATTGAAAATGTCTGTCCTTAGGTATTATTGTATGTATTAAATAAATAAATACTGACGGGATACATTATTCCGATCCAACTTTTAAAATAAAGATGTAATAACAGCTTGTAAGTCAATTAATTGGGGAATTAAGTATAAACAAATAATAAAGCATTATTAAATATATTTTTCTGTTGTATTTAAATTAAAAGCTTATTTAAAACGTATCTGTAATAACTATGTATCGATTTATAAATATAAACAAACATGATAATAAATAGTAACCGCTGTGCGCTATGAAATGAGTTAAGTAGGGATATTGGGAATGTATATACCGGCACATGTGAGTGAGTAAGAGAGAGAGAGGGG
>WYDF02299154.1:0-15703 GCA_009867245.2 Adranes taylori
GAACTTATTGGCAAAATCTTACTTAATTCATGAATCTAAATTACAAACATTAAACAATCTAAATTCTAAAAAAATAAATATATCTAAATTACACATTTCTCATAATTTTTTTTCTGCTATAAACCCTTAAATTCCTTCCTTCCTGTCTCTTACTTCTATGATTTTCTCCATTATCAAAATGCCCGTTGTCCCCCCCCCCCCCCTCCTCCCCCCCCCCCCCCCCCCTTCCCCCCCTCCCCCCTTTTCCCCCCCCCCCTTTCAACCCCCATACCTTATGCACACTCTCACATTTGCAGCCACTTCCCTTTCTTCTTCACTCATATTTAAACTCGTACATGCGTTCACCCAATGTACCCGCGTTTCTTCATACCTTCCACATATCCTACACTTCCTCTCTCTCTGTCATTCATCCAGTATCTATTTCCCCTTTCATCACTCCATCACTCCATATCTAAATATCGCAATCATTTTTTTGTCCATGCTTACATTTTCTATCATATACTCACGCAATCCCTCCTCAATCATTAGACTCATATACTTCCTATTATTTCTGCTATTCTTCCATCTGTTCTTTTTTCTTACGCCTCGATATCCTTCACTATTATCTAGACTTCATTTACCGCTACTTCTACATCACCCATTTTGTCCAACCATCTTTGTATAGATCAACCTATTCTTTCATATATTTTTTCCCTCTCCTTTACCCATTAATTCATACTACTACCCCTTCGTTCTTCCTCTAAACTTTTCAAATATACCATTTTCACCAATCTCATATTCTCATACCCCATCACCTTTCTCTCATATTTTACTAGCTTATTTATGCCCTCGTTCCAACATTTATACTTTCCACATCATCTCTCTCTTTTTCTCCCTAAACTTCCGCTCCGTACAATATTATGCTTTGCACGCACACTTCCATTATTTTAATTCTCAGAATCACCGTCTCTTCAAATGTATTTTCTCATACACATCTTAATCCATTGCCCCTCTTGCTTTATTTCACTGCATATCTTACATGTGCATTACAATTCCCATTATAATTTATCATAAAACCCAAATACTTATACATTTTCACACTTTCACTCTTCCTTTGACCTATTTCAAATTTATCCTTGTTACTGTTCCTTCCACCTCCTTTGCTACACACCATCATTTTCGTTTTTTCCACATTCATTTGTAGTCCTCTCTTTTCCATATACCTATTGACCCTTTCAATCATCTTTTTCATTTCTTCTTTAGTTTTCGCCATACATACAAAATCATCCGCATATCCTAACGACCACACTTTCACTTTCTAAATCATCACTTCTCCACTTTCCCATTTCATAACACATTCTCCAAATCAGACATATAAATATTAAATAGACTTCCGCTCATTGGGCATCCTTGCCTTATTCCCTTCCTTATTTCAAACCATTCTGACACCCGATTTTCCACCCTTATTTTCGTCTCTTCATACATTCCTCGTACAATTCCAATTATTCTTTCTGAATTAAAATACTAAAATATAGCTTATTAAAATTGTAAACTAATATATAAATTATAAATATAAAAGAAAAATCAGTTGGTAATTACCATGCACACTTTTCAGGACAATAAACAAAATACGAAGTATGCATAATTTTATGCAAAGAAGACAAGACATTAAACGACATTCAGCAGCTTAGTTTAATACATTCACGATAAAAGATAACTATCTGAATCCTCCACTTTCAGAAATACGACATACGCCGAATTCAACTACACAGCATTTGCGAGGATCGCGGACAGCTGTAGCAAATTTTACTATACAACTCTCCTACACGACTTTCAATACTCCTTAATGTACTAATAAATATGGTGAATGCAAACGGCACATATGTATAAACCAAAACATTCACCACATAAGAATTTAAAGCACAAAAAATTAGAGAAAGAACAGTATGCTTTAAAGACTAGAAAAGTTAAAAATCTCAAGATTACAAAATATAAAATAGCCCAAAGTAGGTACAAAAGGAAAGATAATTACATATGGAATATTATGGAGTAACCACATGGAGTATTTAATTAAAAATTGGAATGATACCTCAAAATCTAGCAAGCTCCGGTTGCTAGATTTAGATGTGGAATCTAAGTCTAAGTCTACCAATGGTGAATATTTTGGGTTATAAACGTATACCTGAAGCATTCTCCACATTCATTGGTACGGACAACAACACGTTTTGCATTCCTTTATGAGTCGTATAAATTAGCGTTTCCCAAACTGTGGTTCACAACCTTGATGGATTTATGGTAGGTCATAACAAGATCTTGAATGATTCTGACTACTCAGCTGTCGGGTTTTCATGGAATGCAGATGAAGATGATCCCAGAACGAAGTGTGTTATTTGCAATGAATGGAAACACCCTGATCTGAAAAATTGCCCTACCAAATTTCTCAAAAGAAAGTTGGCTGAGGTTAAAATGTCAAAATGAAAACTGCACTGAACCAAGATCTTCAAAATGGCTATGCATGCTTCAAATTTGATTAGTTTTCAAATCGCTAAAACTTGTAAGGCGCATAAATTAGCAAAACCTCAGTACTCCCAGCGATAAAGGAAGTAGAATTATGTTTTGTGAAAAGGGCTTACAAGGAAATCGAAACAATTCCACATGCAAATAATGATGCCCAGAATCGCACGCAGAATCGACTAAATGTCACAATGGGCTGCAAAACAACTGGTTCAAAGAGTTACTGTTAGTAAAATTTCCTGGTTACAACTAGACGAATCTACTAATATACAGTGTACTATATATGCTTGCTGATAGTAGTATAAAACAGCCATTCCAGGACACTTCAACCACATCAAGACCCTGGCGCATTCACACAATCCGATTGCATATTCTTATAATGCAAATATAATATATTAAAATATTGGCGAATGCTTAGGAGCCAATTTCCATATCTTATTTCCACCCACGTTTATTCCCATCCACCCTTTTGTATTTTTGACCGATGTCATTTGGATGAGAGTTGTGGAAATTCTAGCAGAAGGCATTTCGATGCAATGCTTCCTAAGATTGTGGTCACGGAAAGGTACTTCTTCTACCACGGTTTATGCACACTACCACTTCTTCTTGTATCAACAAGATTATGCAATTTTGATTCTTAGAAGTCTCAAAGGATCAAAGAAATTTTTTATTGGTCGTAGTTCAAGACTTCCTAAAAGTTTTGTAACAGATGTATTTTTAAGCCACGCCTATCTTGCTGCCGACCGCCGAGTACCACCGGCTCCGGTAACACGTCAGAGTAGTTTTCTGCCAACATATTTCATATAAAAGGTCCATGCAATCTAGCATCACTAGGCGCAATTTTGGAATTGTGTTCTTCGGCTAAGACATGAGAATCTCGCTCTATTCGAAGTTATAATTTACAATTTGAACGACAATACTTATCCTGCGGCCAGGGAGCGTTTATTACAGCTGTGAGAATGATTTGTTCAAAAGTAATGTAAAGTCAGTAGTAAGTTAATCATCATGATTTTATATCACCTATTCAAATTAACATCGACAAATATTATCTACGATAAAATTAGAAACATCAATGCAGACTCTTTTCATTTTCTCATTTTTTTCTTTCTCGCATTTACATTTATAACCTGGCCATTGTTAACCAAGAGAAAACCGCTGTCAGTCATCAAGCCAAACAGAAAATTCGTCACCTACCACCGGATGACCGAATTCTTCGACAACGGATTAAGATCCATTGAGTAACAATTATTCACCCACATCACGAAACTACGTATTTTTATTTTCGATCTTATTCAGTAGTTAGACGAGAACATCTTCAAAATCGTTAACCATAAAACCGATGTTTCAATAATCAAACCAACATTAGCCTCCGTAAATTCAATCGCTGACGTAGCGGAAGAACAGTTTTAGTTGTAACCATCCTCAAGACCGACGAACAAATCAGAACAAGAACAAATTAAAATACAGAGCGCTACTTTCAATCTGTTTACTTTTTCTACTGGAATATGATACTGGATCATACTAAATATCCGCTAAATTATAAATAGCTTCACAAGACAATGTCAGTCAATTAAAAATTGCGCTTAGACTCCTCATAGGTATTATAAATATTTGATTCAATAAACCTAATTATGTAACTCTGTTATTGCATTCTACATGTGTTTACCTATAACCATTTATATAAGTAATAAAACTCTTGTTATTTGTAATAAAATAGTAACAATTATTTCTCTCCACCCACTGTTTGAAAATCATACACCAGCATTATTTATGTTACGAAAAGGAATAAAGAGTTATGGTGGTTATACAAAGAGTTATGGTGGTTAAAATAACTGGAAACTATTCCTAGGATCCTAGGTTCCTAGGAAACTACTAGAAACCACGATCCTGCTTTTATAAGAAATATCCCTTACATGTTCAGTAACGTTTTGCAATTTTTTCTATTGAAGTTTTGAAGATATTACTCCCTTTCTCATCTTTATATTTTTGTGCAGTTGGATTTACGGCAATGATAGGAATTAAAACCAAATATCGAAACAAGTTGCAATTATTGATTTGCTTGTGCCTGAAAATAACTCGGCTTGAATTGGAGTTCATTGCCATTACCAACAGCAGATGTAAACTAGCGCATTCTTCACATACTCCTCATCATTACAAAAATTTTTTTTTGTAAAATTACATGTTATAAAAAATGGTTTGTTCTTGTTAAAAATTCGTTTTTGACTCGTGCAAATTTCTTCGGCAAGAACAATAACTGTTCGTCTAGATGGTGTATGATAGATAGGTGGCACTAAAATTAATGAAGTAGAAAGACAGAAAAGTATATTTTGTTAAGATGTATTTATCTAGGATAGATAGTCAAGTATCTGTAAAAAAAGCCAATGCACCGGGGATGAAGTGAGTTACAATAGATCGTATTTCTAAAAAGTGGGCCGCAATATTTAAAAGTATGGGAACCTTTGATGTAGATAATACTCGGGCCTACAATAAAGTATAACTTCACTATTATAGAAAAAACATATATATCGAAGGGTTGTATTGTATATGAAATATTGTCAGATTTAAAATAGTGTTAGGACGTAGACAGAATTTATAAATTATTATTTTGGGGCTTGTAGAATATCTATACACAAATACACTTCCTAATTTAACAATAATTATTATAGCTCTTTCGTGAACCAGACCGAAGATTTAAACTTACTGAAAGAAATCTGTGTCATGAATAAGTTCAACTAATATAAATAAAACGCATCATGGTTTTCAACACTGTATTGGTATACAAAATAGTCAATTTACAACAAAATAATTTAACAAACATATTACCAAAAATCAAATGCGGTAAATAAACATACGTGAGTAATAAAACATACTTGTTAAGATTTATTTACATCCTGTTAAAAAATAAACATCAACTTTATTAAATATTGCATAGTCAAAGGTTTGAACGAAATACATCCGTGGGAGAACATAGAGAAAATAATTTAATGACGTTTCATTTAGATTTATATTTAGTTAGTTTTATGTTAAACGACGATTTATTACAATAATACTATTAATTTATTTAAAATAAAAGCAAAAGAATTTAAAAGCGTTAGAATTCCTTGATTAAGATTCTAAATGGTAAAACTTCTACTCACATTTAAATACATCATTGATAATTTCCACAAATAAATTAACGAATAGAAAGGCGTATTGTAATGGAACTTTTATACTGACTTATAAAATATTGTACCATTCTGAACTAGTCAGAGTCTACTAAAATTCTGAACAATATTCGCCACATATATTATTGTCAATCGTGTTGTCCCCTGTTTGGCAAATCTTGTGTAAATGAAAGTCATTGTGTCGCACTCTTACTTATTGAAACTCCATTCGTCAAATTAATTTTCTAATGGTCTTTTTCCAATACATGAACGCAAAAACAAGTTTTGCGCGAAAACCTACCTCGCGTTATCCTGACCCCAAATTTCTTCGACGCGAATAGTTTCCTTTCAGCCCTCTGACTAAATGTAGCTAGCCAAGTGCTACGTATATTTGCATCTGTCCAATATAACGCATTTTCCTTAGACTATATATTTCAAACGTTTAAACATCTTAGAATATTTAATAGATTTTGCAAGCTACATAGAATATTTTTTGGGTAAAACTGGTATACATTTTCGCACATATATTAGATAGATTTTACACTACTTATAATAGTTTTCATTTATTGTCACTTAATAATTGTTTAATTTGGATGGAAAAAAATTTTCCTTCCTAACGGAAGTAAATAAAACATCTGCCCAACAGCATTTAATTAAACATAATAATTTAAAAGTCGTTAATAAAGATTAGTTGTCCCACAACATAATAAAATATAAGGCGATTTTGAAATGAATATTAATTACAATGAAATAATTATTTACTGAAGATAAAAATTAAAAGAACTTAAGGTGTCTTCAGTTTCATCTAAAAATAAATAAATTAATCAGCATGTACTCCCATTTGTATTTCGGACAAAATTCTTAACGAAAAAAAAAAGTATCGCTTGCTTAAAGTAAAATCGCTTACTTTAATATTAAAAGGAATCGGCGTTTGTAAGCATTACTGATCTATTAGAATCTAAGAAAAATCCAAACAACAATTGAGAGTTCCCTTATATATTTCTTGCTTTTATATTATTGTCGACCGTGATGTCTCCTGATGGGAAAACCTTGCGTAATTGAAAGTAGTTGTGTCCCACTCTTAGCTATTAATCATCCATTACTCAAATTATTTTATTAATGACCTCTTTCTAATACTTGGACGCAAAAGTTAGTTTTACGCGAGAAACTACTTTGGATTTTCATGACCCCAAATTTCTTCCACGCAAATAGTTTCCTTCCACCCCGTCTAAAGAGGCGAACCTAGTGCTACATTTAAATGCACGTGTCCAATACATTGCTTTTCCCTTAGATTACATACTTAAAATGTTTAAACATCTTGTTATTAGAATCTAACAGATGAATATATTTAATATCTTTTTCGGCATTACAATCTCCTACAAGATGCCACTGCAAATAATCATTCAATCGTGCGAACTAGTTTGCGGCGATGTTCTATTTCCAATTTAGAATTTCCACAGCGACGTGTGCGAATAAACCGCAAGTTCGTGGTCTCCATTGACAAAGTCTCTCTGCTGAGATGTTCAGTTGTTTGCGTTGTCTTCTTGCTTCGCAAACAAGAGAGAAGTGTTATGTACATTCGTGTGTGCGTATGCGTTACCAATATCTGTCCCTCCTGTTAAATGACGACGATAGCATGCTGGGTGTGTTAGTCGGCCGATAGTTTGACAATAAATTTGCTCAATTAGAAACTCTAATTTCATCTACACACCACATTGTGTTGCGGCTCGATTCATTATTCTAAATAAATTGAGAACACGAAGAAAGCAAGATGTTTGAAACTGTATTATTTTGTTGACTGAATATCTCTGTAGCTGTAAAATGAACCTAGCAAACTTTAGTCATAAGTTTGATGCAATCTTAGTTAGTACAAACTCGTATGATTATACATAAGTAAATATGCACAAAAGATAAACATAAAGTTCATATAAAAATATCTAGATACTAGATGATAACCCGTCGTAAAACGACTATCCATTACCAGGTCATATTTTATTTAAATGTAATTACACAATTTGACATTTAATTTCACATATTAAATGGCACAAGAAAAATCACAATGAACATAAATAAAAATAATAAATTCTCTTCCATCAGGTCGATGTTCAGGCAAATCAGACTACTACTGTTATATATAAGTAAGTATAGGTCAAAATCGTTCCAGGCAGACGGACAGATAGACGGACAAAGCTAGACATTTATATATATATGTATAAGAAAAGCAATAAGTTGAAAATTACTTCTGTGCGGTAGTAAAAAAACACACGCAAGCACATTTCATGGACCACAGACTATACATTTGTATAAAATCTGAAATATTAACTAACCTAGGATTATTAGCAGAAACAAAAACTAAAAATATATAATAATAAGTAATAGTTAACGCGCGTATATAATATGTACTCAATATGGAGGTATATGTAGCCCAACAGACTGATGGGTCATTTACCGTTAGTAATTCTCCAATAGATTTCGTCATAGATTGGTTGCTCCAGTATCAAGGACCAAAAGTAATATTACTATTGATCATTGGTATACTAATCTTGATCTAATGGTTAACTAGAGTGAAAGCTACCAACTATCAACAGTAGGAACTATTAGAAAAAATGAAGCAGATCAGCCGATTAAGTTTCTGCAAGTAAAGGAAAGAGAACCGGCTAGTTCGCCTTCCAAGATGGGTATACAATTATTTCTAATGTGCCTAGAAAACAAAGTTGTCCAGCTGATATCATCTCGTCACCACGATAATGAGGTTATCAATTCCGAGAAGTTCCCAGTAATAATAAGTTCTTACAATCCTATCAAAAGTGGAATTGATGTAGAGACAAATTGTCATGCGACTTACTATAACGCGAAAAGAGATATTAGTCGTATTCACTTCTTGGGGTTCTAATATAAAGATCTTAGTTTTTTTTTTCGAGCACATGTTTTTATACTTTTGTATGTTAGAGAGAGATAATAGAAAAACTAATTTAGGTAATAGACTTTTTAATAAGCAGCAGTGAGACACAGCAAACATTTGCTAGAAATTACTCCATATCCACGTCAGAATAGTGAAAAATGATCAAGAAAGATTTTTCGAAATGACATTTTTATTTATTGTATGTATTTATGATATATATTATTTAAATTAATTATTATTTCAGATGTAGGTCATGTATTGATCACATATATACATGGAATTTTCCGTATGATGGGAATCGCGTCAAATGTATTCCATACTCCCTGAAAATTCTATCTATGCACAATAAATAGATAGATTTCTTAAAAGTAATTTAAAACTTTTATGAATATAGATATCTCCTTTAAGTCAATTAAATAATTTCCTAACGCGAAATGTTGCCATTGCATTGTGTTGTAATTAGAGTACACGCATATCGATTGCGATGTTTATATCTAAATATGCCCAAACAGGACTATGTAGTATCGTCTTGCCTTACATTATGATTAATCATTGAATAAAGATAGCTCAAGCAAAGTGGCATCAGCAAAAATAAATTACTTAACACCATACTTAATGTCTAAAGAGTCAAATGCCTGATGACGTAGATAGATACAAATATTATTAATAATTATTTACAGTTACATGAGAATTCATTTGATATAGAAAAACTGATTAAATTTGTAATAAATTAATACCCTTAACCTATAAGTTACACTGCGTGTTTAATTTCTTGATCACCCGCCGTTCTAAACTTACTGTAATATTATCCAAATATATGACGAAATTTAAGTTATAATTAAATACGGTAGTTTTGTATAAAAATTGGAGTCATCGAGCCAGCAAGGATAGTTACAGCGCCATTCAGCTCATACTTGCTCAGTCTGTGAGGTGGCAATACAGCCAACCAATAATATACAAGCGAAGAAATCACAAAGGGCACACTCATAGTTGCTCAGAATTTTATTTGAGTTGGATTATCTGATAATCGTTTAGAATTTTATTAGTAATTGATATGTTCAGTACAAAAAGTTTATAGAAAGTACGTGTACTTTTCTTAGACGTCTTTGTCATTATTGTGAAAACTATGTCTGATATACAAATGTGAGTAGATGTTTATTTTATTATTTATTTTGGTAAAGGAACTAAAACACCTTGTTCTTTAAATATTTTTCGAATAAATAATTATATTTAATTTTACTAATTTGCATTCTTCAACAAGTTAACAAATTAATTAACTGTCATTTACATGTTGCTTATTAGCTTCTACATTTATCATCGTATTAAAAATACCTACCGTATTACCCTTCATGAAAGTTTACCTAATTAGTCAGAACCGCATTAAGTTTTATTATGTTGTTAAGTTAACCATTTCTTAATTAAATGCTCTCTAATTATTATCATGAACTAAATATTGGTCCATATTTCATTTACTTTCGAGTGCAAGGAAAAGTATGTTGTATACGAATTAAATAAATAAAGCAATTGAGACGAATATTAAACGGTGATTGGAAGAATGTTAAAATAATTAAATTGAATTAAAGAACAAATTGAATAATTAATTAATAAGTTTAACTTGAAATTAGGACTGGTTTAAGTTACCAATATGCCCTTAATTATTTGAGTACTTTATTTAATAATTAATTAATGAAATTGATTTAAAGCACCGTGTATTCTATTAAGATATACTGCAGTAATCCATGGAGATTAAACTTGGGTAGAATAAGACCTACAAATGTAGTAACACATAAACGAAATGAATAAAAAAAAGTATGATAAAAGTTTATACAATTAAGCTCGCGTGATAATAAGAAATTTCAAATGTTTAATTAAAATATTTTAGTATAAAATCAATCATAATAAAATTAGTTCAATGAAATGTGAAGGTACATATCTATATGTTTTGTTAATAAATAAAATAAAAATACAACTAGATGTGAGTATTTGAAATTACTATGTAATATCTTATAAAACGCCTATCTGTCTGATGAATAACATCATTGATATAGCAATTAACACATGATGCTTATTCACGATACAGTCCCTCAAACGGAGACCATTGATAAAATGAAAATTGTCTATTGTAGGGAGTTGTCCATTGTTGCGAGGTGGACGTTAAAAATGTCACGTAATATTGGACCATAGTTTCATTACCACTTGTTATAGTCAACATTTTATTAAAAGATTAAACAGAGTTAGTAAAGACCCAATCCAGGTAGATTGTTGCGAAAGCTCTAATGCTGATTTTGTTTAAAGCATATGTGTATGTGTGTATTTTGTATCCATAAAAGGAGGCAATTTCTTTAGTTCGATCCATTCTGTTACATGGAAATGGTGTCCACCGGACCCGCCAAACAATAAAGGGTTCAAAAAACGTTTTAAGGTATATTTTCCTATATAAATGGTGGGCCTTTAACTGACTGTCCATTTAACAGAGGTGGCCATATAAAGGAGGTGGTAACTAGTTAAGTGAAAGAATATAGATTTCATATATAACGACATTTATTGATAACAACAGAGTTTTAAATAATAAAGATATTAAAGATATTACTATATTCGATTCATTTCCACGCTCGACTGACTGGCGTGAACTGTCTCAAACACGCACCGTTCTATTTGTCGGGCTGCATGCCGCTATACAAAATACCGCGCGCACTCACTTGATCTATATCATGCGCTATCACTTCCCTCGGGACGACAAAGAGGCCCAATATTGCAGACCCATCAAGGTTAATCTGACTGTGCTTGGGGCTACCCAAACCCTTGATAAGTATATCTACAATCATGTCATTCATAGTCGTGTATGTCACCTTGACATATTTTTTTTTGGCAAACAACTTGAATGCATCTTGATTATGATTGGCGATTGGCGGCTTTTTCGCTGCTTTACATAATCCCATATACTCAGTTTCAATCGAAGACAACGAGATACTTTTCTCTTTTCGTAATTCCCAACTAATAGGAGAACCATTCCATATGAAGCAAAATCCGCAAAAAATTTCGTTCATTAGCGTCGCCTCCCCAATCGGCGTCAGCAAAGCCTTTAGTCGGCTCTGCATTAGCTGAAAACACAAGACTGAAATAACTGTATAAGTGTCATAGGATTCTCTTCGCAGCAATCCAACGGTTTTTTCCATAGCAATGATTGAATTGGCCCAAAAAAACTCACTGCGTATATCTGGTCTTATATCAGGTCTACACGGAACAGACAAATACGTCAACACGCCGATCAATTCTCTGAATGAAAAGTTACCATCCTTCTCACTTGGATTTAATTTCTTCAATTGTTTCAAAAACGGTTCCATTGGCACAGTAACCGGTATACAATCAGACATTCCAAATCTTTGAAGTAATTTTAGTACATATCCACGGTAATGCATAATAATTTTATCCTCGACTTTCTTAAATCCAATCCCAAGACAATAGCACAAATCACCAATATCGTTCACATCAAAATTATCGCATAATTCTTGGCCAATATCGGAAATTAAATTATCATCATCAGAAGCCACAAATATGTCATTAATATAAGTAACAATCAAGTATATTGATTTGTCTCCCTTCAGGACACATACACACGGATCGGCGTGGGTAGGGTTAGAACCAATTCCTCTTCTAACCCTACACACTACACAGAATATAATCTGTTGTGTACAGAATATAATCTGTTGTGTCAATTAGTCCAGCTTATAGCAATACATACAGCGACTTCCTAACTAAACAAACTTTATTCCCTTTCATATATTCCTTCAACATTCTCCTTGCTCTATTACGGCTCCTTTTTTACAATTATAATATTCGACTATTCAAATATTAAAATATTCAACAATCTGATTTTATGTTTTACATAATTGGTTTGGAGGTTCCATGTAAATGAACTCTTCAAGGTTACCATACAGATAACCAGCAAATACATGAAATTCTTGATTTTCAAATCCATCTCTGCAGCTATGGCAATTGCCAAACTTATTGAACTCATTCTAGCAACAGGAGCGAAAGTTTTATTGAACTTTACTCCAGGCTTTTGAGAAAAGCCTCGGGCAACCAAGCTAGCTTTGCGAAGCTCAGTTCATCCATCAGATTAATATTTGTTTCTTAGAACCATCCTACTACCTATAATAATGTTACATTTAATTCTGCTTAGAAGACTCCAAATATCATTTTTAATAATCGATACAATCTCAGACTTGATAGCTTCCTGCCATTCTTTCGCATCAGTGCCAGATAACACACTGTCCACCCAAATTTCAGACATGCACGCTTTTTCCAGATTGGATGCACGCTCACTTATTTCATCCAATTGTTCTTCCTGCTCGGATGGGGTTTCTAAATTTCCATATATCGTCTGAGCGGTAAGTATTCCTTTTTAGGCCCTTCAGTTTTAATAATCCTGGGCTATCTACGCCCTCTGCCACTGAAAATTATCCTTGGAACCTTGTCCTCAAAATTTGAGCTATTATAACCATCATCGTCAGAATCTTGTGATTACAGAGGTTCCTCATTGATGGGAACAACTTTACTTGGATTAATAACTTGAAATTCAGAAATGGGGTATTCATGGGGTATCTTAATTTCATTTCTTACAGTAACGTCTGCATTTATCCTCAATGTAGGATTCGGTGTACTCACAAATCTTACATCGGGAGTGAGCACAATCTTTCTTTCGTCGTTTTACCATACTCTGAAAGGTTTAGATTCGTCAGAAAAATCACAGACTTTGCTTTGAACTCCATTTTTTTCCTTTGAAGGATTTTTGTTCAGAAACTAGACCTGCGAACCAAATACACGAAGATTAGACACATTTTTTTCCGTCCATAACTAGAGTGGGGTTTCTCATTGATGCTTCTGTTTGGACATCTTCAAGTAAGTAGCATGCCGTGCCATGTTAACAGCTTCAGCACAAAAACTTTCGGAGAGATTTGCTTGAATTACCAAACATCTAACCGTCTCTAAAAGGGTACGATTCTTCCTATCGTTCAAACCATTTTGCTCGGGAGTATGTGCTACTGACTGTCTTCTGAAAGTACCGCGCTCTTTTAAGTAATTATCGAATTCTTCGTTTACATACTCCCGACACTTTACGATTACTAGTCCCTTTACGATTACATGTCCCGTTTACATACTAGTCCCAGTAGATAACTTTTATTGATTTTTTTTCTTTCTGATCCTCCACCGGTTGAGTATACTCTTTAAAGTATTTAAAAGCTACAGATTTATTTAAAAAAAATCTAACGTCAGTCCATCATGCTGCTTCGTCACTGCAGGTAATAAAATATTTTTACTTTCCATATAATTCAGTTGCTATTGGACCACACTAATCAGTCTGAATGATTTCTAATGTTTTTGTCTTCGTTCACTCTTTCAGGGAAATGGAAGTTGAGTCACCTTACCTTTTATACAAATATCAGATTCAGAAGAAACCAATTTGTCCTTAATGTTAATACACTTTACAACATTTTTCTTAATCGCATTAATTAGGTCTTTATAGTTAAGATGTCCAAATCGGCGGTGCCAATCATCTAAATCCGAATCAGTAATTTTCGCGGTTCAGACCGTTTCCGCTTTTGTAGTCTGACCTCACAAATAATACAGGTCATCGATAGGTTTCGTGGTTAAAACAGTGTCACCATTCGGAGCGAACACAAAGGCCTTGTTGCGTTTAAAAGACACATTCCTTTATATGTACTTTTGTTTACAGACACAAGTTTATTTCTCAAATCAGGAGTTGAAGTACTTTACTCAATGTAACGGTATAATTAGAAACTTCTGCAAAATCGTTTATGTCGGGACATAGATACACTGTCGCACGACTATTGCTTACATAACTGGCTTCTTTATAAAACTTTGTCTTCTTTTTATTGCACTCTTTTGCCATGTGACCAAAACCTTTGCATTCAAAACACTTAATTCCGGTTTTGCCTTCCACACTTGTTTCGATTTTGTCCTATTTCTTCGTTTGTTTAAGTTGTTTGTTTGTTAACTAACATCGCGCCTTCTTCTTCTTCTTATTGCGCCGTCTCCGTACGAAGGTTGGCGATCCATATGGCTAACATTGTCTTAGATACTGCTGCACGGAAAATGTCGATTGAGGAGCATCCAAACCATCTTCTCAGGTCCTTCAGCCACGAATTTTGGCGTCAACCAACGGACCTTTTTCCTTGAATTTTGCCCTCGATGACTTCCAGACGATTTAACCATCCAGACTTATTTAAATAATTTAGACGTATCAAGCGTCCAAACCATCTATCATAAACCTTACCCTAAACCATAAACCTAAACCTAACGAGGACAAATTTTCTCGTTAAAATTTCGTAGATACTATTCAAGATTTTGTAACAAAGCATGTTACGAAACAGAAAATAAATAAATAAATTATGTAAATACACGGCACTGGGGCAAAACAAGTTGATACACATATTACTTACGAAAAGATGCGAGCGCGTCTCGTCTCCGAGTCACTTGTTTATCAACTGTTGTTTGCTTTACGGACCTGTGCGTTAAGGACGTGCCACTGTATGTACATTTAATGGTGTATAATGCGTTTGTAAATAGAAGTATTGATTTAGCCTGTCGCTTGCCGTATTGCTGTGTTGTGAGGTGTATATACACGGGACACATATGTCTAATATCTAAGAGACCGCATCTGCTGTCGGTTCCATTGTGTTGTGTGTTAATTATGTATTGTGTTCCACATAGGATGGAACTAATACAGAGATTTGCATAGGATTGTGTAATAAGAGACGTGTGGTTAGCTACACACATGACCCGTATAACACAACAAAAGTTGAGTGACGGCTCCCGTCTATAAGTAGCGAGATTTTGAATAAAATTATTTAGTTCTAATTTTGAGAACTCGTAGATAAGATCACTAGCAGCAGCCAGCACAGCGAGCAGCCAAGCCGAGACAATCATATAATTCTGGAACGAAGACGAGGTCTATAGTGTCTCGTGAGAGATCTAATTCTAAAGGGCGTTTCCTCTAATATGTTTTCTCGTATAAATTCTGATTTCACCGTAATAGAGAATCTTTTTACTTTTTTTAATATCGTTTGTATTGGCCCCGTAAAATCTAATGTATAAAATTGTTGTAGACAGGTGACCAAAAATTGTACAATAAATGAAACTA
>WYDF02299165.1:0-15703 GCA_009867245.2 Adranes taylori
ATCCTACTCCATAACCTCACTCTATCCAGCCTATCAAATGCCGCGCTAAGGTCCAGGAACATCAGATACAACTTCCTTCTTTCGCTCACTTCCTTATTTATTACGTAACCCTTGCCCCTCACAAATCCCACCTGCGTATCTGGTAGTATTCTCTTCCCTTCCATTTCATTCTGCAATTTACTATTCAACACCCTGGCATACTCTTTTCTATACTCTTTAATATATCAATATATTATCCCTTAAATTTCTGCGTACTGTACACTTTTCTTTTTGCTCTTTAATAACTTCAAGTAACTTTTCCATCGGCAAACTATGTGTATTCAAAATTTCGCTAATATTCATTTTAAGTTACCAATAATTAGTTTTGCTGATGACCTTTTTTTTGATTTGGTTTGTGAATTCTAGCAATTCTCAGCGTTTTAGGTAGATTTTAGATTAGGATAAATTATCTCAATTTTAAGAATAAATTAATAATGAAGATTATTATTATTGATTTTCAAGAGGCGTTTTAGAAAAAAACATGCTTTAATAAAAAATAACAGTTTACTATATTTTAAAGTTACAATAAAACTAGCATAATATAACACAAAATATTTATAAATCTAAATATCACAAACACGAGTTGAATCACTTAATCGTATGCATCCATACATCAAAATATATCTGTTTCAAAACTTTGTAAAACATGAATGTACGTTTACTTTAAAAATAAGAATAACATCTAAGTAAAAAGTTTATTGCAAGAATTCTCGTATGTCCAGCAATAATTAAAGAACTTTCATATAATAATAGTAATATTTTATTCCTTATTATTTAATATTATTACATATTTATTCTCTTCTGATGAATTGTTGCAAATTGGGTAGCTTATGATAGGTATTTTTACTTGTCAAATTTACCTTGTTTTTCGTTATTTTTTATTACCAAAGTAGTGACAACATGTTTATTACATTTTTTGTAATTAGTATTTATGTACCAAGTACTAATATAATTGATAACTGTACACATTTTGTAATGTAAAAAAGGTAAACCTATCTATGGTTTAAGTTAAACATCTTTAGCAACTTAACAGCTGCTAACAGTTTGAGAAGTAATTATCAGCGATTCATCCCATGTCTGCATTAAATTTAGGAACATATTATAAAACAAACTAAAATGATATTAAATATTGTGTTGAAATTAATAACGTATTCTATTGTGTTTATAATTAAAGAAGAGACATTGTATGTTCAAATTTTAGATGCTTCTTTTATGTAGAAACAATGATTTTAGTCATAAAATCAATTTCTTCGGAAAGAAACACGTATGAACATAAACATATGTAATAAATATTTAAAAAATCTGCATGACGCTTATAACTCACGGATTTACACATACTGTTGCTAATATAAAATGGATATGAAAAATGATGCAGACTAATTATTTTATTGAAATTCTACTAATTATTTTATTCAAATTTTTCAAAATTTACTATCAAATATTTATGTTAATGACTAATTATATAACCAAACTTACTGGGTTTATGTTGTTGATTAGGTTTTACTAAACATTAGTAAAAAACTAGTAAGATGCAGGTTATATTTTCATACATTTGAAAGAATATAATGAATAAAATAATTCCTAGAAATCCGGTTCAGGTATTTTACAGGTCAGTATAGTAAATTTAGAAATTATAAATTATGTTACTTATAAAAAAAAAACAAAGCTATAATCAATTAACAGGAATCCCATGGGCTCGCTGTTGGTTCTGTTGAAAGTGTTCGGAATCGGGAAAATATACTCCTACTGATATTACAGAAAAAATACCAGTAACAACAACTAGACTCACTGTTGCTGTCATCGTAAACAATTGTGGATACTGATACCTATAAAATAAATAGTTAACATAAGATAAACTAAATGTAAATATAAAAAAAAAATGTTGCTATGTAAAGTTAAGAATTTAACAGCAAAACTATAAATAATCTCTAACAAGAAATCTTTTCCCTAGTTAATATTAATTTCAAAATAGATTCTTATAAAGACAAATGTAATTTATTAATAGGTATGTATTGTTTTTAAAATGTTTTACTTATTTATTTAGTTCAAAATGTTTTATTTATATCATGTGCTGCGTTAGCGTCTAGGCGGCTTACTGTTGCTCTGCATACACGCGCGCGTTATCGCATAATCGCGTTATTGCAATTACGGGAGTTTTAAACATTGATACGCTTAATATTATGAGCAAGAAGAAAAACAATCCGGAAGTAAAAACATACCGGGATTACAGAGAACTTAATCAGCTTACGGCTGACCTCAACGTTATTCCTTGGAATATAATCTATGATGATCAGAATAATGCTGACGCTAAAGTTAGTTTTATTAATCAGAATCTCTCTATTCCAATCGATCTACATATGCCGGAGAAAACAAAACGACTTTTACTATCCGCCAGGAAAAAAAGCATACTATGAACACAATGCCACATCGTCTACAAGCTTCTGGAAAACCTTGAGGAATTTAAAATCATTGAACGTAAACAAAGAGTTTTACCAGCACTTATGGGTGATCCTAACTAAATTAATTCCTACTTCGTCAATTCGGTTCCAAGTTTTGATGAAAAAAACTGGTTTCTGAGCTTAAGCAATTTTACAATAATAATCAAAAATACCCGCAATATCTCAGAACTTTAGTTCCCGAATTAAATGTATCACACATTATGCATAGTATTAAATCCAAATCAATTGGGGCTGATCATCTCAGTATTCAGTTCATTTTCATATGTTGCCCATTCGTCCTAAAATATTTAACTCATCATAAACTATTGCATTGAAAACTCTGCATATCCTACGGTGTGGAAACTAGCCCAAGTTCTACCCATTCCCAAAATAAACAATCCCACCTCATTTTCAGATCTTCGTCCTATAAGCATACTTCCAGCCATGTCAAAAATATTTAAAAAAATTATAGCATCTCGACTACGAGATCACTTAAACGCCAACAAGATCCTTCCATATTGCCAATCAGGATTTCGGGCGGGCTACAGTTGTTCTGGTAATTTGTCAAATATTGTTCACGATATTATATCCGCCACTGATGAAAATAAAAACACTGTCATACTTCTACTGGATTTCTAAAAGGCTTTTGATTCTGTAAATCATAATTTTCTATGAGTGTATTGCGTTTTATTGGGCTTAGTGAATCATCAGTAGAGTTTTTTAAATCTTATTTCTTCTATAGATGTCAAACGGTACAAATAGGTAATAGTTTGTCTGAACAGCTGTGACTGAAATCAGGAATTCCGCAAGGGTCAATTCTGGGCCCAGTCTTATGTACTATTTATACTAGCAACCTTCTTGAGGTCGTAAATTACTATAAAATACAATGTTTGGCAGATGATACCCAAATCCATACGTCATTTTCTAATGATGAAGTAATGCAGGCATACACTAACATTAATCATGATCTACAACAGATTCTTGAATATTCTAATGCACATGCATTAACACTTAATCCGGTAAAAACAAAGGTAATTCTCTTTTCTAAAAATAAGTATATTCAATTATTAACATCTCAAGTAAAGTTGATAATGCAAGACCATATAATGCCATTAGTGAATGATGCTAAAAGCTTAAGATTAGTAATAGTCACGGATTTACGCTTTAAAACCTATGTAAATAAATGTTGCCAAAAAGCAATCTATAGATTAAAATTACTCAATAACGCCAGAGATTTTTTGAGCGGGCAATCGAAATTAATGTTATGTGATTCACTTGTACTTTCAATATCCAATTATTCCTACAAATTACGAATATAAAATTCAGAAAATACAAAACTGCTGCATAAGATGTACATAGGCTTCGTAAATTTGATCATGTAGTACAAATTCATCATGAACTGATTTTCTAGTACAAAATAATCCTAAATAAATCTCCAGCAATTTTATTCAATAATATTAGCTATAGACATGATGTCCACAATCTAAATATTAGATCTAAAGGCACCATAAGGCCGCCTGTACATAGGACATCAATATTTCAGCTATATCTCTATCACTCTTTAGAGGGCGAACTTTGGAATATTTAAGAGAAATTTACGAGAGATAAATGTTAATGTTAATATATGATTCTGTGACCTCGGGTAGGTTGTTTTTTGTATAAGGCTTCCCTCTGTAACCTCTTGTCTGCACCTTCACGCACTGTATGCACGCGCGCACTACATCAATGTTTAATTTTAATTGGACCACAATTTTAAAATTTTAAATAAATTTATAATTTAAGAATTTGATAACTCAATACGTCTGATGCAATATTCTTTCCGGTAGTTTTGGGTTTAGTTGAAAAACAGTAATGTACTTGTACTAACTGAATGTACGCCTAAGGATTTCGACTCAGTAATTGAACAGTGTATTATAATGTATTTTTCTATAAGTATTGTATATTTAATTATGCTAATTACTCACTTTTGTACTTTCCTTTACTGTTTCGGAAGACGTTTATTATTATTATTATTATTTATACTGTCCACCTTTTTACTGTACAAGTACGAAAGAACAATAAGAAAACACAAGTATGAAAAATTCGTGCCCGGTTCAGTCACTCTTTCTTTCATATACTGGAAGTCTACATACTATATATAACGGAAAGGTTGATATATTTAGTATAGTTACTTTATAACTAGTCTACATCAATTTAATGTTCATTTAACTCAACATTGAATCAGCTTAATGAGCTAGCACTTTGCGCCAAAGGCCTTTGCTTTTAATATTTGGTCGTCTTCATTACGCTTAGTAATCGACAAAATTGAAAGAATAGACATTTCTTGTATTCAAACATTTCTTTAGATGTCATTTTTATAGAACAAATTTAAGGGAAGTGATTAATCAAACTCAAACTCCCAAGCAGAGTAAAAATTTATGTCAGTTGGCTTTAGGAAAGTTCGCCGATTGCAAGCCATCTACGGAAACTTCGCCGACAACAATACACCGACTGGAAAGTTCACCGATCGGTAATTCATCGCCTGGAAAATTCACTAACTCCCAACGTCGAAAGGAAAATTCACCGATTTTACAATAAATTTATCACCGATTACTTATTTTATTAAATGTGCGTATTTTGAATTAATTTGCCAGAAGCATAAGTGCAAGATTCGTTTAAGAAAAGATGGAGATGCAGTGAAGGGAGTTCAGAACGATATTTGGGAATAAAAAGTCAAGAAGTGTCCCGTTATATCATATCTAATCCGTCTGTGGTTATCTTTGGTTATCTAAATACAAGATAACCAAAGATGGTGAATCTTTCTTCAGTTCAATTTAAGACAAACGGAAGATAGAATGGTTATATTTTCTACAGCAAGGGATCTCTGGTTATTGGTCTCATCAGAATATTGCTTTGAGGACGGAATTTTTAAAACATTACCACATTTGTTTGATCAACTTTACACACTCTATTGTATTCAGGCGAACAGTTCAATTCCGCTTTTGTGTGCCCTACTAACTACAAGCCAAGACAGAGGCCGTTTATATAAGGTTGTTACAACAAATAAAGCAGCTTCAACCAGATGTCTACCTAGAAACAATTGACCGATTTCGAACCAGCCATGTCAAGAATTTCCAAGAGTTCAATATCAAAGATGTTTCTTCAATTCCTCGCAGTGTGGAACTGCCACAAATGTGTAAGACACTATCTTCCGCAGATAAATAATTCAATTATTGAAGGGTGACATCGCTGATTCAAAATGCACATATCTGCACAACATCCTAACATTTGGAAGTTTATCGAAGCAATTCAGCGCGAGCAAGGTATCAGGAAATTGTAAATAGAACAATACGCCACAATACGTGAGTGGCCAGCAAAGTTGGCGTTAAAAAGACTTTACAGTGTAGTTACAAATTATGATAGGAATATGTTTTAGAATTTTTAAGAGTAAAAACTGTGTTTTAATCAAAATTTATCTCGGTTTAACTTTTGGGCAAAATAATTCAAAATCCGCATATTTAATAAAATAAGTTATCGGCGATTAATTTATTGTAGAATCGATGAATAATAGTCAGTGAATTTTCCATCCATTATAACGTTGTTACATGCAGTTGGTGAACTTTCCGGACACGATGACAGTTAATGATTAAATTGAAAGATTTAGGCCCATTTTATGTGTGGTTAGTTTGAGCCCCTCCCAAAGATTGCAATTTGTCCTCGCTAATGACAATAACATTTATTAAGCTACAAAAGAATCAACTTCTACACCGTATAACTATAGAGACTATGCGCCAATACTTTTAATTTGTTACAAACTTTTTCCATTTATGTTAAAATAACTATCCGTTACAGATCTTATTCGTACAAGAAATGAGATGACGTTTTAAGTGATCAAAGTTGGTGTCTAATTATTTTCGTACACAATTGAGATAAATTAACCAAACCTTTTTTACTGGGCGAGCTTGTGGACCATTAGACCGATGTAGATTTTCAGGCAGGGACATTTTCAGACAGGGACATTTCAGACATTTAATCCTCAACTAATCCAAAGTTCTTTTATTATAATAATGGCCAGAGTATAGTAGTTTCATTTATAACGATGTATTGTATGAATGTTCTTGGCGTATCTCGGAAACATATTACATAGTGTTCTTCGACGACACCTTCATCAAGAACATGTATACAAAGTACACAATCTGTTTTCATCGATAGCCAATATAAAAAATAAGCAAACAATTGAATCATAAAAATTAGAAATTAAGAATAAAACTAAATTTAACAATATCAATTTACATTCATACAAATTAGAGAACATACAGTTATAGGAATTGATTCTATGCTTAGTTCCGTGATGAGATAAATGAATTCTTATATGGTATTCCAATGTGGATTAGCATCTAAATAATTTTTAGTAACATTAGATTCTATAAACCACGAATACCTGAACAAGATTCGAGGTATATATTATAAAAAGCAATGGTCCCAAGATAGAACCTTGAGGGACTCCCGAACTAAGACGAAATTTTACAGATATTTTATTATGTATAGCGACTAATCCATGCCTATTGGTTAAATAGGAATGAAAAAGGTAAACAGCTGTATCATCAAAACCAGTCTAATATAGCATAGCTAATAAAATGTTGTGATTGATAGAATCAAATTCCTTAGTAAGATCAAGTAAACTAAAATAAAAAAAGGAAAATCAGTAAAATGTAGTAAAATATCAAGTCAAATCAGTAGAGTATTGTAATCAGGTATACAGTAATTAGTATTGGTCCATGTTATTAGCAAATCATCAACTACACTTGTAAGAGCTGCTAAGGAACTGTGATTCTTCCTGAAACTGCTTGGCTAACCGGAATATCATTTGCTTCTACGTTGATGGTCTGGGATGGTTGCTTCTACGTGTTCCCAGAGTTGACCAGCTAATATTTTTCCAACACTTTCGACATGGTTGGTAGTAAACTGCTAGGGCGTAAATCATTATACGTGGAGGGATTGGATTTTTAGAGAATAGGTGAGAAAGATACTTCCAAGATAAATGGGCAGAATAAGAGAACTCTATGTATTCCCAGACCATCAACCCCGACGGACTTGGATTTAATACAGAGCAAAATTTTAAGGACAATAGTCTGTTCCACTTCCCTTAAGATAAGTGGGCTAGTGTTGTTGTCCCTGGCGTTATTACAATAATGATTCAAAAGTTGCGTGACCCTTTGATCTTTTTCATTAAATACAGTAATGTAATTAACAAAGTACGAGTTGTGTTAACATCACGTAAATGCATCGGTATCGTGTCTATTTCTTTATCTATAACTTTTGAAGTTATTAAAGTAGACCAGATGATTCCACTCGACTTTGCTTGATGTTCAAAATGTTTTTTCTCTTCTAATTATATTAGTTGTGAGATTTCTTTGGTTTTTGTACGATTGCCATAACCTCGGTAGTTGAGATTATTTAAATTTATTTAAGGCTTTATCGCGCTTATCTGAATCTATTATCTTCAAAGTTTCGAGAGTTCGCAAATAAGACACGTCGCATTCTATGACAAATATTTAAATTTGATAAGCACAGTAGTTTACAAGATGTCGTAAACTATACGTGTACAATTTTTTTTTGTGGACAAATTCAAAATGGAGAATTTTCGTCATTTTGTCTAAGGCAAACTAAGATATCTCTGGACGTCTGGCGCAAAAAGTATACACTCCGTGTATATAAAAAGTATAAAAAAGCGTATCATATTTCATTGAAATCGGTTTAATAAGACTTGCACATGCATAACATACACACATACATTAAATATATACTGTCATTGAAGTACACTTTTCAATTTTACCTTAAATACCAAGCACTAGCCAATGACATACTGATTGTAGCAACAAAAAGATTCCCCAAATCCCATTCGCGTTGATTGTTGTTGTTGTTGTGATTGGTTTGTGACGTAAAAAATGACGTATTTCTGAAGCTACCCATCGTCGAACCAGTGCCAATTGCATTCGTCGTATCACCACCGTTCGTCGGTGCTCTTTGCTGATGAACGAGACAATGCACAACGCAATTATCGAACATACCACAACTGCGCAATGTGACATTGTCACGATGCAATACTTGACCATTAAATATCAAACGAATTAGCTTATTCGATGACATTTCAACTGCAAAATGACGTCTGAAACAAAATAAACTGCATCTAAGAGTGAAATGACACTTATAGTTCTAATGAGAATTATTTTAAATTAACGGAATACTAACCCTTCAATTTGGTATCGGATTAACGTACACTATGTCAGTTAATTAATATATAAATAATCATCTACTACAATATAAATTGACCAATTAAATTTAATTCTGAATATATATAATTTAATAACGAAATGAAAATTGCGATGTTTAACACTTAATGCGTGAAAAGGACTAAGATGAGTGGCAGCAAATATGGCATACTTGCGTTCAAAAGATTTTCGCACAAAAAGATATGCATGGTACACCCTTGTACGCACAAATAGTTTCGACAAACAGCTCTCATACATACACACCAACAGCGAGAGGTCGCGAAAAGTCACACATACATTTGCAATCATACGGAGAAGCATTATTGCTCAAATGTCACGATCTTAGGCCAATACAACGCATTTATAATTATTATTTCATTAAGGAAAAATTAAATACACTACTGCTTTTCTTTGTCTGGCTTCTGCATTGACAGGGATAGCGTTCGTCGCGAGTTCGTTCACGCTTTATTCTGATTGGAGAATAACTTATGATATCATAGAATTTCCACGGAGATACAACGCAATATTGTTCCTTAGGATTCCCAACAAGGGAAAAATGCTATTCATTGGTATTTACTTTTCACTTCCTAAAGATTTTAAGGACCCACCCAAGCCAGTGTTAATTAGACACATTTTGGTTTTGTTCTAATCGTTTATGAATGAGGAGTTTGCACAATTCGATCGGCAATAATTCACCTATAAGTGACCAAACATATTCTTGAAGAGCGAACTAAGTCGCACTCTGGAACCTGATTTGTCAGAAGTAAGCGCCAGCAACTAATCGATTATTTTATTTAAATTTCAATTAAATTCCAAACCGTCAGTAGTAAAATTCTATCATCATCAATTATATATAAATTATACTTTTCTGCTCAATCTTTCGTTCTCTCGTCACTCACTTCTTATTTCATTTACTCATATCAATATTTCAGAACACGTCCTTGATAAACTACTTTATCACTGAGAAAGCAATGAGGTCAAGTCAGAGGAAGAGGCCAACCAACCGCCTAGCGCACCAAGCCAACAAGGATGGCAGAGATAGAATGCCAGTAACGCGTGAAGAGCATCACCGACGATCATTCCGCTACTACTTCACAGTGAGCGAATAAATCCTACAAATTCATTTCTTTTTCTTCGTCACAAAATTTTAACAATTTATTTCTCACCATGTTCATCTATTCGTCATGCAGAATAGCTGGATCAAACAACTACAATATCTTCGTTAAACATTCATGGTCCAACCATTTATACTGTCCTGGAGAAGCGAGAAGAGAAACCGAAATCCAATCAGAAGAACAAATTAATATCATAAATCAAAAATATCTGTAGTTCGCTATTTTGACTTGCTACTTTGCTAATGGAAAATGGTATGGAATCATCCGAACAATTTTTGCATTATAAATAGAAGCTCGTCAGTAAATTAAAATCGCGTTTCGAGTCATATATATGAGTTATAAATATTAAGGAACAATAAATCTAATTATTTTACTTCCTTATTTCGTATATCAAGTTTTGTGTTTGAGTACTTATAATAAGATCACCGAATTCTAACCCAGCCCTGTATTATATCATGCAACGAGCATTTTATGTTACAGATAACAGAATAAAAATAAAAGCAGTAACGTGGTCGTAAGATAACCTCGATCCTACTTTGAGACAAATTTTGTAACAAAATCAAAAAACCAAACAAGTTTTTCGTGTTCTACAAGATCTCTAGAAAAGCAAACAATATTTTGGCTAAACCACCTTATAGAAGTGAGAATACTATAATTTTAAGCAAGCCATTTTCACTAAGAAAGCGTCAAACCACGAAGAAAGCCGCAAACGAATACCTTTCATGACTACTAAAATTTACATGCTACTTTTCTGCTCTATTCGTCCACGTCCATAAAACAAACTATGATTTTCGTGTTCTACGAAATCAGGGCAGACGAACATAATCCTAACTAAAACATTTGAAGGAGAAACATTATCATTTTAAGACAATTCAGTACAATATTAACGAATAAAATCACTAAAAGAAAAAACCTTTTACAACTACTAAATTGTATAAATTATTATATTGATCTATTCCTTTTACTTTAAACTCAAAGGCCAAATAAGATTTTCGTGTCCTAGAAGATTGTCATCACAAACAGTAGTTTACTTAAAAGATCCTTTGGAGTTGAAAATATTCTAATTATAGGCCAATACTAGCCAGTCATTTTCGAACACATTCACTAATAAAGAAACATAATTTAGGAAGTAAATAATAAATTGAACAGTTGTAAAGTATATGAAAGTTAAGCATATAAATAATTTTCAAATACACTAGAGTCCCGTTTAACAGAAACTCCGAATAAAAAAATTAAAATTTATTAAATTATGGAGAGTAGTAGTCTTACTGATAAACAGAAAATACAGTATATTACTGTATGAGAAAGTTGCAGTAGAAAAACAAAGAACTGTTAGTGGGCTGTAAGTTACACGTTACATAAAGTAGAAGCTTTTGCTATCGGCTGTACACGCGTCAGCCAGCCGGGTATCAATAGCACCGTTCATCACAGCAAGCAGTGTGCTATAGCTTGCAAGAGATGCTGACGCTGGTTTCGTTTACCGCTTATAAACAACAGTCGCTGCTCTACCTGTTTAAATCATAATCCTGTGATTTTGTGACTTAATAGTGTAGTGTCTAGTGAACTATGGCGGAAAAAAAGAAAAGCGTTGTTGTATCGATGCAAAAGAAACTAGATGCTATTTTCAGACTGGACAACGGTGAGTTAGTTAAAAACATTTCTATTGAATATGGAGTAGGTGCAGCCACTGTATGTGATTGGAAAAAAATAGGGACCAAATAGAGAATTTTTGCGCAAAAATGGTTTCAAAAGACAGTTTAAATAACATCGGGACATTAATAAAGCCGAAGCATGAATCTTTAGATGATGCTTTGTTTATATGGTTCTCCCAAGAACACGTGGTGTCCCTATATCGGAACCTATAATTATGGAGAAGGCCTAAGTTTTGAACAAAAAGCTAGACGGAGATCCTAATTTCACAGCTAGTGTAGGCTAGCTTACAAGATGGAAAGACCAACATGGAGAACGTCAGTTGCCAATAACTGGTGAAAGTGTTATGAAATATAAATGCTGCTGCTTCTTTTAAAATAACGTTTCAGACAATTATTGCTGGTAGGAAATTAACACTGGCACAAATCAACAACGCAGACGAAACGGGCCTATTTTATATTTATCATATGATTTTGGATCATTTACATTTTTTTAATTATAAATCATTACCGAATAAAACACTGGCCTCAAAAATTGATGATGCAGCTAAAGGCCACAAGAAAAACAAAGAGCGTGTTACATTGCTTGTTTGTAGTAATGCCGCAGGAACACATAAGTTATCGTTCATTTTGATTGGAAAATCGGCTAACCCAAGTGTGCTGACCTCACTCCCCGTAATCTATACAAACCAAAAGGCAGGTTGGATGACATCACATTTTTAAGGATTGGGTTTTCCAAAGTTTTGTAACAAAATTTTTGAAAAAAGAAGGGTTGCCTCTTATGGCAGTTTTTCTCACTGACAATTTCCCTACTCACCCGGAGGCAGAGGAACTAAAATGCGGTGACATATCTGTTTTACTTGTATCAGCTAATGTCACAGCACTCATCCAGCCTATGGATCAAAGGGCCAAAGAAATACTGAAAAGGCAGTACAGGAGAAAACTTTTGGGTAAAATGATTGACAGTGGTGATGATTAGCAACGCAAGGATATCGTAGCTACTCTGAAAGAAGTAAACATCAAAGATGACTACTGATGACTACAGTGGGGTAAAATCACATTCATGGCGTTAATAAAAACATGAAAGAAACTTTGGCCAAATGTTCGAATATCGGAGACTTCGAATGAGAGTGGAGCCGAACCTCAAGAGACAAATGATGACGCAAACTTGCTTCAGATTATACAGAATATGGATGACTTCTCTGAAGTACAGATTAATGACGTTTCAGAGTGGATTGAGGATTGTGGATTGAAGGTGACGAGGACCCGGGCCACCAGATATGATCTGATGATGACATCGTAGGTTCATCTTCGTCTACTCAACATATTGAGGACTCTGGCAGTTCTGAGGCATATGATCTCGGCAATCCAAAATCACTAATCCACACGGAAGCAATCAAAATGTGGGACAAACCGATTTTTTTTTATTTAGAACAGAAAGATGACACGTCTCCAACAGAAGTAATGATGATAAAACGACTTCGAGATCGATCGGCACGCAATCGGTCATTAAGAGTCAAGAAAAAGAAGATAAAGGATTTCTTTAAGGATTAACTTTAGTTAGGAAAATATAATTTTTAATCATTTTAGTCTTAAAAAAGCCTAGCCATGCCTACCATGCGATTTCCTTACAAACAGCGATATTTTTTATATTAATCCGGATTAACCGAATTTACGTTTAACCGAATGACGTTTGCTCCCATCAAATTCGGTTAAACGAAACTCTAGTGTATTATAAAGAAATCAATCATTTTTCAGTACCTGTAAATTACTTACCTCTTAAAATCGCCTAGCAATTCCTCCAAGCACCCATCGACTAATTTTAAATCATCGTTTATGTATTTTAATTTTATCGTTATACTATTTTCATTTTTGGATACTGTCGTTGAAGTAGTATTTGAGTTTTGAATCGTAGAATTCACATTTGAAGGAACTTCAGCATAATTATGCTCCATTAGTGGCTCTTGTATATTTTGATTAACTCTATTATCTCCTATAAAATAGTAAAATAAAAAAAAACTAAATTTCTAATTAAATAAAATGTCTTCAGTGTTAGATTCAAAATAAATTTTGTGTTATTACAACAGGACAATATTTCGATGATTAGTAGTCAATCAAGGCTATAGTATTGAAATAAAATTTAATTACATTGTACTTAAAATTGTACGTGTAATTAAAATTATCATTGTACGTGAGACAATAGCTAACATCTCAATAATCGAACTTGTGTACAAGATGTAACAATCAGGTCATTGGAGTTCAAAGACTACTTGTTAGGTCTTAATCACAATCTCGGATGCTACAGTGATGCTTCTCTTTAATAATAGGTGTTTTTAATTTCTTACAAGCAACGCTGCTTAAATTCAAAACATGTACATTATGTAAATGCTAAAAAAAATAAGAATCGGATGGTGATCAGTACGCTAAAATAATTAAGTTTGGGGTCGGAAGTTAAAAACGGATGTTGGAACTATCTGACTATGCTTTCCCTGTTCTCGTTACAACAAACTGCATTTTACCAAAACCACTTAAATGTTTCATGATGCTAAACAAATTTGAATTTTCTTTTAAAGATTAGTCACAAGAAATATTCCACTACTATAGCGGAAAAAGTCGAGTCGTGATTCAAATATCTCAGCCCTGGATAAAGTAAATAGATCGGCATAAAAACCAAGTTCTATCTCCATAATACTACTGTAAGTATACCAAATTTTTTTTAATGTTAAGTTTTAGAGTAATTATTACATGTTTGAAAAAAAACATGGCTTTCAACCTGTTTCATAGTTTTTCTAAGTTTGACGTGTTGTAGACGCCAAACTAATACCTGAAAAAATTTGTAAAAAATATATAATAAAAATCAGAGTTTTATCTTTCGATCTACTTAAAGAAAAGTTTAAAGACATTTATCATTATTGTGGAAAAAAAGAATGAAAATTTGATGTTCATTTAGTTCTAGTTCTTGTCTTAGTTCTTAAAAATATATTGTTTGGGGCAAAATGGAACCTAAAACCTAAATCGTCAAGATTTATAGTTATAGTCAAGATTTCATAATGCTATAGTTAGATTTGTAATAATTATTTTGTAAAAATGTAAGATAAAACAAGGTCCAAAACTTTTATACTGCACACAGCCATGTACACCATTAGCGGTGTCTTTGATTTGATGCCGTCACACTTCAAAGGATACCGACATAGAACTGTTTGCGCTCTGAATAAACTAATTTTCTGAAAAGCTTCTTCGTTTTCTTTCAGTTTAAAAATACGATACAAATTACAAATAATTGTGTTAATGTATTTGATAATTTTAAATTCAAAACAGTAAATTCCGAAAATAAGTACTCACAATGCAAGTTATTTATTCACAGTGAAAAACTGTGAATAAATAACTCCGCTATCCGACAGCTCCGCTATCCGATTTGCCATTGCCTAAGATAGCTCTTGACTCTTTTTTTTGACTAATTTCTAAAATATCATCCTACCGTGCATACTATGCCTGACGCCTTGCATACTATAGTGTTATCAGTTGTGTAATCTGCGCATAAACTGATTTGATTTGACCTGATTTGAACTGATTTGATCTGATTTTGATTTGATCTAATTTGAACTGAGTTGGTATGATTTGGTCTGATTTGATCGAATTTGTAGAAATGTTTTGTTTTGATATGATTTGAATTGATTTGATCTGTTTTGATCTGATTTGTTTTGATCTGATTTTATCTGTTTTGAACAGTTTTGATGTAATTTGATCTGATTTAAATTGATCTGAAGTGATCAGATTTGATCCCGTATTACGGCCCTAATTACGACGGCCTGCGGCTGCGGCTTTGCCGCGACCAATGATATGGCCTAACAACATTTCAAGAATATATGTTCCCATATTACCGTATTCCCGGGTTCCTGTGTTCCCGCTTTAAGTATATAAAATCACGCAAGTATTCAAATGCAACGTCGTCCAAAAATTTCAAAAATATGTGTTCCCAAATTTTTGTGTTCCCGTAATCCCGATCTACACCCAAACAGGATCACTCCCTATGCTATGCTAAAGTTTTCCTGAAAATTTGATGGAAATCAGTTAAGCGGTTTAGAAACCCACATTTTTTCCTTATTCCCGTATTCGCGATCCACACCAAACTTCACAGAATTACCCGCTACACTATGTTAAAGGTTTCCTGAAAATTTGATCGAAATCGGTTGAGCAGTTTAGAAGCTTAT
>WYDF02299176.1:0-15702 GCA_009867245.2 Adranes taylori
TTGAAAAGAATTGTGAGCAATTCGGTAAGAATTGCAGGGCCTGCTTTTATAAGTTGACCTGGAGGTATTAATATTGAACTTATGAATAAATATATTATGTACATATTTAATCAGAATTTTTCTTAGGTAATTTTTTCCTTAAAACAATTAAGTGCAAGAATTTATTTTTTTGTTAGTTTTTTTTTATTTAAAATTCTGGAAGCACTTAAAACTTCATAAATATGAAGGTTTTATTTTATAATTTGGCTCAAATAGCTATTTTTACATACGAAAACACATATTTTTAAAAGGATTCCGCGAAAACTAAATAGCTTGATAGGGTTCCGCAGTACTGGAAAGTTTGAGAAACACTGGTCTCTAGCACATAACATGCTCAATTAATAACAACCTTTCACAAAATCTAAGTATCCTGAATTGTTTACATCATTTTAGAAATATCAAGCGCACAAACTTTCTATCATAAAATTAAACCAGAACCAGGACAAATTGCCTCTTTACAATATAGACTTAGCATGTTATTTATTCCTGGTAGTGGTCACATTCCTCAAATAGAACCACACGAGCGGCCCTATGAGTGGTTAACGGCTCACCGTTATTTTGTTGGTCATGTTAAATTGAGGACCGATTGGACAGATTGAGATCTACATGGTCTACATCTGTCGGATTGGTGGACCATGTATGGATTCACAGCGTCAAACTACTATACACATAGAAAATGTTATCAATGCAGTGAAACAAGCAGAGATGCAATCAAAACAAATCCTAGTTATTAGGGGTGTTACTGTTACTTCTTTGACTGTTACTTCTTTGAAAAGTGCAGCAAGTGGGAAAAGTTCTTCGAACAGTTTAAATTGTACCCAACATGAATCTACCACATTTTTCAGTTCTAGTGTATTTCGGCAGCTTGCTGAAAGGGTAACCGCGAAAATATTGTTTACTCGTCTCGCACAACGTCATCTAATCCTACATTGTCTAACTAAATCAAGCCAATCCACATCAATGACTAATCCAAATCAAATCAAACAAATCCGTGTCAAACCAAATAAGATTTGTATAAGTCATCTGTACCAGATCCATTTTTTTTTTTGGATGTTAATATCTTATTTAGTTCTTGCCTATAGACTGATTTTATTGTTTTTAATTTAGTATTGAAATAGTCAAATTCGTGTCTTTTTAAAACCCTGAATTTTTTTCAGTTCTTCTTATAAATTGTAAGAAGCAGTGCTTCTCTTATATTAGATTTATGTGATTTTAATTTTTTGTATTCCACAATACATCATATTTTTCATAAAGATATAAAAATGTAATTATTTGATCACTGCTCCGCTTCATTTTTCTTTTTGCAACTTGCCGAACAGATTTCACGTAGAAACTAGCAAGTCTAGACGGGAAACTGAGCCACTAAACTATCCGCTTTCTCAACTTTAAGTAGACAGTGGCATCCTCTTCGTTACTGATGAAATAAAATGTACTTCATACAAATACTTCAAGAACAAGGTGCAACAAACTGAAATACTATTTTCCTTTATGTTTATGCAACTATTTGATTTTATATATTCATAATTAGACGTGAGCAGATAAACTGATCAAAATAGTGGACATCTTACATAAAACTGTTACAAAAACACCCGAACCTTGTAAAGGAGGCCGGTTCTTCACACCACAATGAATTTGCGAAGATAGATCTTTACTTATCACTAAAAGACGTAACCCTGATGTATACGCAGTTTGCAGCTCGAATATGGTGATTGTTTCTATCTCTTGAGGCTGAAATAAGATGAACTGGGCTCCGAAAGATGAAGGTATAGGTGCTAGAATTATTTTAGCGATTGCGGAACTATCTCAAGACATATTCAATATACATTCAATCAAACCAAACTCACAACCAATCAAGCGCTAACTAGTTCATTGATAAATATTAATCTTTAAAAAGTAATGTCGTACACTAAATAGTTTAGAATACTATTCTGCCGGTGAATTCGAGAGCCGATAAATTCACCTCCCCATGAATCCGCTGGTGCCCGTATTTGCTCCCCATAGAACACCTACCCATGAGTTTTTTAACAATAAAAACTACTTAAAATAATACAACAAGTACAAGAATAAGTTACAAGAATAAGTACAAGAACAAGTACAAGAACAGGTACAAGAGCAAGTATAGAGACAAGTACAAGAACAAGTACAAGTAGAACTACACTAATTTCAGGATCTTTTATATCTCTTCTCTAAAATGTGCGTCATGGATTTTGTTTGGAAATAGCAACTTATCAGGGAATATCTTCGGCGCCGTATACATCACTCATTTCGTAAATTTGCGCATGCGTTGAGTATGTCTCTGAGAGACATCAGCGGTCTAAGGGGCTATCAACAATGTTATCGAATGGTTAGAACATCAGATTTTTGACAAATATTGAAACTTCTCGTTATAACTTTCCGAGTACTTCTAGTTCTTCAGAAATTATGTTTATATTGTAATGCTTAAAAATTAAGTGTATTCACTTTGAATACCTATAAATATTAATCTTTAAAAAGTAATGTCGTACACTAAATGGCTTAGAATCCTAGTATACCGGTGAATTCGAGAGCCGATAAATTCACTTCCCCATGAATTCCTTGGTGCCCGTATTTGCCTCCCGATAAAACGCCTACCAATGAGTTTTTTAACAACAAAAACTACTAAAAATAATAGAACAAGTACAAGAACAAGTACAAGAAGAAGTACAAGAACAAGTACGAGAACAAGTACAAGAACAAGTACAAGTACTAGTATTTTATCCTTGCGACACAGTACAGTGAAATATCGCCTGAAGCTCAATGTCAGAAATCTTTGGATTGTTAGATGGTAGAACTGCACTAATTTTAGGATCTTTTATATCTCCTCTCTAAAATGTGCGTCATGGATTTTGTTTGGAAATAGCAACTTATCAAGGAATATCTTCTTTGAAATTATCTTTGAAATTATGTTTATATTGTAATGCGTAAAAATGAAAAGTATTGATTTTTGTATGTACTTTGTATGATCATACGAATGCATGTACTTATGTATATATTGTATGTACTTTGAATACTTATAAATTAAACGTTTCAAAGAAGAACCATTAATTTCTTGTAGTTATCTAGCTGAATATTAAATATTCTTGTATTGATTAGTGTCGCGCAATTCCTATATATTCACTAGACAAATTACCAGAAAAAATTAGTTTCATAGACGAATTCGCGGTTTTTTGCGACGAATTTCTGGCGAATTTGGTTGAGAATTTGTGGCGATTTAACACGTGTCCAAGGGAGTTCAGCCCAGTCAGCTTCAGGTGTGAGATGTTTTACGACAATGTAGTAAGAGAAGGAGATAGAATACAGTCTACAATACCTTGTTACATAATGACATAGTGATATTTTTAGGGGAAGAAATTAGAAGGGGAGCTTTGAACTTATAGCAGGAGCAGGCAGGTAGCGAGCGGTCAGTAGCCTTTCTAGAGGAAGCAGCTTTTATAAAAACAGTCTTTATCGACCACTGCAGCAGTTGATTGTTGCATTTCTTTACTTAATAGTAATCTTAAAGTATAGTATAGTGTACGTGATGTCAAAAGTTTTTATCATCTTATTATTTATTGACTAGTTTGAAAATCTCAAACAAATTAATTAGATTTTTGTAACTATTATTTGTAGTCAAAGACAAAATTTGTAACTAATTTATAGTCAAAGACATAGTTTGTATTTTCTATGTAACTTTTTCACAATTGCTTGTTTATTTCTTATTCTACATATTTTTTTGTCTTAGGCTTCTAGACAATGGAAATCTGAAGGAAATATAATGACGATTAGCTGTCAAGATTTTCTAAAACACAAATGTTTGTGCTATTTTCTATTTAAAAACTTTCATAATCATACATACCATTCATAGACTGATATAATAAATAATAAGCGAAATATTATATACTATAAATATAGTAAGACTTCGACTGAAAAATATATCGGAATGTGAAAATAGTTGAATAACAAATTCAGTCACTCATATTATATGAAATACGCGACTATTTTCTACATGCAGGAACATTCTTAGTTTCATTATCTTTTTCCGTACGTATAATACTCTAGAAAGCTTCATATACTGTTGTTACTATAATGTTCGTATATTCCATTCTCATTCCATTAGATCCATCTCGAGCAAAAGTAGCTAGCTTCTTCTCCTTGAAATTAAATACATATTTTATTTGTTTTGCCTCAAGTTCTAGATTATATCCACCCTAGAATACTAAACTTTTAAATTTAAGATTTACCATGTTACTATTAACTTAGATAGGTCCAACGTCTCAGATGCCCTTCGCCGAAATTTCGGCCACTAGACAAGTGACGACTAATTAATTTTGAAACAATAACATTAGCGCGTATTAAAGTGGACGAGAATGTATCTTGCAGTTTGTAACAGAGTCCTGTTACTATGAATATAATATTTCTTAGATTCCGTGACAAAATAAAATAAATAGATCTACTCATCTTGAGTTGGCAACTTTATAGCAAAAAGATTGCATAAAACAATATATATTTGTCTGTCTCTATACGTAAAACTTAAAACGCGATCTTGCATAGATAAATAAGCGAACATGATTTAAATGTTTTGCCGTACCATATTTTAAATGAAAGATTATATTATTTACAACGCATTTCTAAATAAATAATAAGAATATTATCCTGTGGTCGCGTTCAAATATAATTACCAGGTGTAGTTTAGATGAATTTAGAATAATTAAATAATTATTTCTTCCGAATTAGGAACGTAAATATGAAAACATGTTGTCTGCTAAATAAACATGTCGCTCGTCTAAAAGATAGGAATATGTGATCGACTGAATAACAAAGAGAGAACGTACGACTGTTTACGTCGCTGCAAGGACGTATATAGTTTATAATAATATATAGCGTAGATGAATATGAAAGAGATAGAATGTATTCCCCTTATGACCATATGTAATATGAATGTTTAATATTATATTAAATTGGGAGACGCTAGTACATGCGTTGTAGTAGGGTCCACTGTTCCACATAAGTTGCATGTGTTGTGTGAGCCTGATGTTCTGTAAAAGAGCTGAAAACCGTATTTCGAAATATGCATCCTCTTCCTCCCGATATCATTAACATGATACGCGAGAAAAGAGGAATTTATCATCGATACATTGCTCAGAGAGACTCTGCCATTAAATCTGAGTGGAACAGACTCAATGCTCTTGTTCGGTGCAATATAATTACGTATAGGAAAGAGTGTTGGGTTGAAGCCACATCAAAACCGAGATATTCAATAAATGTCTTTTATTGGGGCACTTCCCAATAAATTGGAAAGCTGGCCCAACGATCATGGTTCCTAAACCTCGCAAAGACCCTAGACATGTTTCATCATATCGACCAATCACAGTTCTTAACGTGTTAGGAAAAACTTTTGAAAGAATCTTCACATCTCGCCTATGAAACTATCTAGAGATGAACAAATTTCTCCCAGAGAACCAGTTTCGTTTTAGAGCATCAAGCTCTACTATGGACGCTATTCTAAAATTTCAAACAGATATCACGCGAGCATTTAAAAATGGCCATTGCGCTTTGGCAGTGTTTCTAGATATCTCCTATGCTTTTGACTCTGTTCGGCATGCTGGGCTAGTTCGGAAACTCTATGAGCTTCATTTCCTTCATCATAAAACACTGATGATGGTACAGTCATATGATGGTACAGTCGACCGTACCACCCAAATTAAAATTGGAGACACTCTCCAGATCCATACAATTTCAAGCTGGCGTACAAGTGTCTATCCTTGCTCCTCTCTTGTACACTATGTACTGCTATGATCTCCAACCCCCAACCACTCCAGATATCCATAATGGTTGGTATGCTGATGACACAGCTTACTGTGCATGTTCCCTAAAAGCGGAAATTGCAAACCATCATTCACAGTTATCTTTAGAGAATTTCTCAAAATGGGCGCAAAAGTGGCCCACCCTAACCCGAGTAAAACTCAAGCCATCTTCATTCAGCATCCCAACCATGACAAAACCCATGCACGAACCTTCTGATGATCTCCAAGACATCCTTGAATTAATCCCACTGTCCCTAAGATGATCCCTACACCTACATTCTTTAAAAAAAATAATGATAATAAAAATAAAATTAAAAAAATCGAATAAGACAAAAAAAAAACAATCACTCTCTTCCACAACATCCCTATTTTCTATTTCAGCTCAACTAGCACCCACTTGCGCAGCCAAGCAAGGACAATTAAATATACAAGACCACCAGCAAATCAGCTCACCCCACTAAACCAAATTCCCTCATCAGTTGACCTACTGCGGCCAAGGTATTGCAGGTTCCCTTGGGTGTAAGGCGAATGCTATAGCGTATATCTTATCTGCAAGCTATCAGCTTACCATAATTTCTAAGAACATTCCACTCATCACCAGTTCTAGACTGAAGAGGATGATAAATCCTAAAGCCTTCTTCAAACAAACTCTCCAATCTCGCAACATTATATAATCCCAGCAGGGAGTGGAATTTTAGTTAGGGTAGAAATCTCACGCTGTTGGATGCACAGGCATCCTGCTCCTTTTGAATGTTTCTCTACTTCCTACGTAAAACAACAATAAAATAATAGAAAATCTTTTAATAATACTCTCTGGCCTTCCCGATTCCGAAAGCAACAGCGAGCAGACCAGACACTGGTCTATACGTTTGGTAAGAGTAATTCTTATAATAATTCTTATACCGCTTATTGCGATATCATTAGATATACCGTTCATTGCTATTTATTGCATGTATTTTGAATTATTTGTGTTTCCTCTTAACATTCCTTTATCCTATTTCCTTTTCACTTAATTCACACATTTCTGACTTATGTACACAGGAGTTGGTATTGAGTGCTGGGTGATGACAGTGTCTATGTACACAAGGACGCTGTTGTGACTGATAGTGTTTCCGTCGCGGTGTATAAATTCGCTAAAGGCCGATTAGCGCTGACCTATGTTCACAAGGATTGGTTTTAGTCGTTTGAGTTGTGTTCACAAGGGTGTTAAAGTAACGATTAGCATTTCCTATACCGTATAATATACTAACGTGTGTCCAACGCTAGCCTATGTTCACAGCGATTAGTTGTTAATACTTCGGTGACAGTGGCACCTATGTTCACAGTGGTGTTGCTAACATCCGTAGTGATTTTCCTTTCCGTTACCTGCACTACCGTTTGTCAAACGCTAACATATGTTCACAGCGAGTAGAGTTAATACTTCGGTGAAGTAGCACCTATGTACACAGTGGTATTGCTGTAACCGGTAGTGATTCCTTATTAGCTAGAGTACACCCAACGCTAATTTTGATTAATTTTGGCGACTCATGTGAGATTAACACTTAAGATCACGAGAGTGTTATTATAACTTGTAGCGACCTCCGAATATACCGTCTTGTTAAGTTATCCGTATCGATCATTAAAATTTATCCACCATTCCGTACTTGTGAAAGATTTATAACCCGCCGTTAGTTTCAAATTCTGAGTGCTCCTACCTGTCACCCGTGATTGTGTATTGAGTGTTATCCACCCTCCCATATTAGAGTATCATTTGTAATCCGACGTTAGTAGTAAATGCTGAGTGTTCCTCCCTGTCACACGTAATACTTGAGCCCTCAGTAAGCCACTGAGGACTAAAGAAACATCACCATCAGTTCCAAAGTGCGGTCTCACTTTAAACTGACTTGGCGCCAGAGCAACCTGTTTCCGAAGAATATTTGATTCTGTAGTTATTGTTAAGATATTTGTTTACGTCACTACGTTAACGCCAGCAGGGTGCGTTCCAAACTATTGCTCTCCATATATATAAGGTCTGGTTGTTTACAATTTTTTATATTGTTGTATTTTTTTTTTCGAGTGAAGATATAAATATATCGAGTAGAGATATATCAATATCCTTTTACATTTCAGATAATTTTAACGTAATATTTGTCATTAGCAAAATAACACAATTTATTAGATTAAAGCTTATGTTAGACCAAGCAACATATTAGATTAATATTCTAGGGTAAATACGAATTCTTAATAATATCTTTCAAGTTTCTTTGGTTTAAAGAATGTCTTGTTATTAAGTCAATTTCATATGTCGACATGTGCTTTATTATTGTCTGCGTTCAAAGCTACTTCACTTCGTAGAAGTAACAACGTACACGTATATTTAAACGGCATTGTTTACCTAAAGTCTCTAATTTAAATGATATCTTCTTAAAATGATATCAGCCATCATTGAATATGGCTTTTCGCGTTCGTAAAGGAATCCTATGAAAAGCGTTCTGAAGACATTTCATATAATCTCTGTTTTAATTGGATTTTGTTATTATATACTGAATATTAATTATTTAATTTAAATTAACAACGATAATTCAAACACGCGAATATGTTAGTTGACACGCATCCTCACGTGTCAAAAGTCCTAAAACATGATTTACAAAAATATAATAAAATTATTCGGGACTACCGAATTGTACCACGCTTACCTGACTTAATCCGGCAGCGTAAAAGGTTGCACTTTTTTGACCACCGAATTGTACAACAAAATTGAAATCAGGTATTTATTATTTTATAATTGTTTATATTATTCTTAGGTCATTCTTTAATGATATTTGCTGAATAAGTCAAACTTTATTAAGGGTAGGGGTTGATAAAGCTTCATACTACTATTTATAATAAAGCTAGGTATTTATTTATAACCTAACAAACCTAATCTTTTTTTTTATGTGTTACAGGTGTTAAAGGTCAAACTTTACTATAGGCGTTGTGAAGGATTCGCGAGCGTCACGACTGAGCGCCACTCGGCCGACCAGCAAGCACACAATGTCGACATTATTGCTTTCCCCGCTTCGGCGGCCCTAAAACCCCTCGCGCTCATAGGCGGGTCACACGGTATTCCCTCCAGGTCCCCTAGAACTGCGTTAGCATTACGTCGAAACTTTTGGTCTTCGCTTTAAATACATATGTACCTAATTGGTCTCAGGAGAGGGGAGGGGGGACTTCTTTGAGCCTCACCTCCCAAGAACTATTTCCGTCTTCTCTTTGATTTGCAGCACCTGTCGAATGAATTGACATATGACGTTCCAGGACTCTTTGGTTTCAATCATTGCTTGCGTGTTCAATGTCCTACCTACCCGCCTACAGGTCACTTGTTTCAAATCTGTCTAGGCGTCGCAATGAAATAGAGTGTATTCTGCGTCGTCTATTTCTCTGCTACAATGTTTGCACTCGGGACTGTATAGCTTCTTTATCCTATAAAGGTAGGCCGCATAATAACCATGGCCCAATTATGCCTGGTTCAAATAGTCGAGGTCTCCATGTTTTCTCACCTATTTGTTTAGACAGGGATCAGTTTTCCAGTCCAAGTCCCCTTGGATGTTGCCACCCAGTGCCTATGCCACACTTTTATTGTCTGGACTCTGAACCATTCTTTTGTTATTTGCCCCTCTTTCTTGTAAGCCATAGCTTAAATTGTAAAATTAGTATAAATGCAAATTTGTCTATGTATATTTCAAAATAAACTTTAAATATAAATAAACTTTTGTATTATATCGAATTTATAATAAAACAGATAAGGTTGTTATAAGATTTTATTTTTAAACCGTTGATCCCCTCTAAAAATTTGGTGGTACAACTAGACGGTAGCATTATATCTACAAGCTGTCCTAGTAGATATATAGCTGTCCTAGCATTATATCTACAATTCGGTGGTCCCTAAATTATTGAAGCCGATTGAAGGACATTATATCTCCAAAATTTTTAAAACGTCAATTAGTAGTAAAGGTTAAGAGACCTGCATCTATGACGATGTTCAGGATCATGGTGGATGATGCAACATATGAAACAAGGATTTGGTATTCAGAATTATACTTATAAGTACGAAAACACTATAGGGCTTCAAATTAAGGAAGGCCGGAGACTTATGTGGTGGAATATGATGATAATATCACTTGCTAAATTTTAGTGAGAAGAATAAATTCAGATTTGGTCGAGATTTTCAAACTAGTCAAAAATAATTAATTTAATTGTACTTACATTTGAGCTGCAGACATCATATACATTTTAAGTTAAGAAATTCAACAATCGAAAACTGCTTTTATTATGGGATATTTTCCCTACATTCGCTTTTGATCGCAAGTTCAAGTTATAGTTCTGGGCAAGTTCTGGGATGTTGATCTACAATAATGTGACTCCATCGTTGACAGAGATACAAAAAATAGTTTCAAGCAATCTATTCTTTTAACATTGTCTCTTCCTACTCTTTTTTGTAATTGGATCCTAGAAATTCAATAATTATCATCATATTTCCAGTCATATTCATTTTCGTTTCTTTCATCTATTTCAGGCGTAGTATGTACACTATACTCCTCGTCCTCTTGCTTCCATCCATTTAGCCAGGAACGTGCTGATCTTTCACTTAAATGAAGAAACATTTTTTGCATACTTTAGGAGGTTCATTCTTTTTTCTTAAATATAGTAGTAAGTAAAAGTATTCACCTTTCTCGACTTTTCTACCTCTTTTCTATGTTTATGTCTTTGAGTTCCGGTTGATTTCATATTTAGCTGCACAAAAAGTTTCTTTTCATTACAGCTTATTTTCCAGAAATTTTCAAATGTCGGTTTTTTATCCCGTTAGACAGAAAGTAACATTTCAAACTATGCTTTGTACCGAATTCTAATTCTTGGTACATATTTTGCAGGAACATCTTTCTTTTAAGACTCTTTGTTGTTTTGAAATATTGTATCCCGTTTCGCATTTATAATCTTCTTTCATTTGCCTTCTTTAAGATCTCTTCGTTTCAACCGCTTTCTTTTCAAAATTTCTTCTCTTCTAGAATTTTCTTCTTCGCTATCTTGTTCTAACTTGTTCTTGCTAACTTGTTCTTCGGTAGGTTGATATTCTGAAGCTGCAACTTATGGTGTTTTAATTATAGTAATTTGCTCCAGACTATTTTCTACATTTCCGCCGTCAATTAAACAAGGTGATCTCACCATCGCTCGTAAATTCAGTTCAGTAAGTTCCTCACTAGAATTACAGCTTATTGTTGTCCCATTAAGTTCTCAAACTATAGTGTATTCTACACTACAATGGCATGAAGAATCCAGGAAAACTGAGGTCTTTTCAAGAGCCATTTCCAAGATTTTTCGTACACGGCACATCTTCTAAAGCGATATACGAGGTTACTTAGCGTTACAAAATGTCACGGAGTTACGAGGTTTTCTCTTAAAGCTCTCCAGATTTTATAAATAAATTATACTGGAGTTGCAAGGTTCGGTTACAAGTTAGCTGTCAAATAGTACAACAAGAAGGCGCAAAATTTTAAAATTTGTATGAAAATCGAGTTACGAGGTTTGCTAACTAGGGCGACGATATGTCCATTTGTAATAGATTTAACATCTACACTTGTAACTTTCAGTTTCAACCATATATCGGGAACAATATTCTAAAATACATTTAACGTATTTAAAAATTAATTTGGATAATTACTAACCAAAGTTCTTTTTTGTGAGGAAATTTGTAGCGGTTTTGGCATAACATCCTCGATTTTGAAAGGTCACATGGAATAACTTTGTAAGCTTACACCTCCGTTATTAATTTTGTTTCAGATGTTATTACGAGTACATTAATAGAGTATTACTTCCATATATTTTGATATATTATTAGCAATAAAATACTATGGAAATATTTTGTTAGTGAGCACTGTTTGTTTGAAATTCAGCAATTTCTAACTAGACGTGGATACAGAGAAGCGCTACTATAAAATAACAACGTTGTTCTATCATCGTTTAGACGGGGAGCGGAAAAACAGGGGATTTCCCATATTGCAGAAATTTTTGAATTTTATGTACAATCTCGTGTTAAAATATTTGTAAGGTTACTACTCCAGTTACTAGAAAGAAATCATCCTTAAAATCAAGGATATTTTTTTTTATCCTTGATAAAATCTTTCCTTTTCAACTACACCTGAATCTAATCGTGACTGAAAAGAAACACTTTATATTACGAACTAAATCATCCAACTAATCCTGTTGCGTTATCTTCTAGCTTCTAACGATCTGTATAAAAAACAACGTAACATCTTTAAGATAACATAATGAACGTTATAACAGCTAAAGGAAGTAGCAATATGCTATCCGTATGTTACAGAAAGGTAAAACTAACCCTCGCACGAGATGAACCCGAAAGCAAGATAAACGTTTGGTCATCAATCAAAAACCAACTGGACGCTGTCTCTATCCTAACTTCGCGAATGTTTGACGTTCAAACAGTTGAACATCAATTCAGGTTTAGGTAGAAATATTCCAAATTACACGTAGACGTACACTAACGCTCAAAAGCATTTGCCCACTTAGTAAATTGTATATATTTATTAAAGATGAGTGGTGGAAATATTCGTTAAACGCTTCTTCCAGGTCAGAAACTAATAATAATAAAAAGCGTTCGTAAAAGAAATGTCCCTATAGTAATATATTCTATCGTTAAAAATGCACACATATATGTATATATGAAACAATGCCGCCTTTTCTTGTCGGCAAACGATGTTAAGAAGCGCACGCTTTCAGAATAAACGCGCGAGAGACGGCATCATTTGATCTTGGTTTTCTAGGCTAGGCTCTATGTGTATAAATGTTTGTAAATATTATTTCTGTGTTATTGGTATTGTTTATAGGATTATTTCGTTCTCACTTCGGCTTGATCTTTTAATACGCTATATGAAGCTTCATAATCTTAATTTAATTAATAATACTATTTATTTAATCGTTATTATATTGATTGGTTGATTTGTTCAGTTGTATATATTTGAAAAATTTAATTAGATTTGATTAATTAATTTTTAATAATTAGAGGAGTACTCATTCAATTCATGAATTATTAGAGAATTGCTTATTGCAATCTTTAATTAATTGAATTAATGTAAATCCAGTATCAACATCTGAGATTAGAGAAGAAATGACAAACTTCTGTTTATTCGTATATTGAGTTTATTTAATATGCATAAAATAATTACAAAAATATTAGAAAGAACATAATTTTTTATTAAATATTTTGTTCGCCAATATGTTCTCCCTTATTTGTAATAACAGCTTCACAAATACACGACAAGCAATTTTATTAAAATTACGGATGAAGTGTTGTTCTGTTCGTACATTTTTGTCCAGCTCATCCTATATAAGCTCAATAGGATTGAGATCGGGAGATTTTGGTGGTCACTCCGTATCTTGCAGGATTCCCTCGGAAGATTTTTGGCGCAAATAATCTTTACACAGCGTTGAAGAGTGTTTAGTGTCATCATCTTGTTAAAATACGAAGGGTTGTCCAATAATGCGCATCCCATATGGGAACATTTCGTTTTACATGATCTCTCTATGCTACTCTCTCTATGATCTCTCTATGCTTTTGTATAATGATGTACCCTTTTATGATAACACCTTTGGATGTGACTAGTACCCTAAAGTCTAGACTGAGTGTAACTAGACGTCGTTTTATACGACTGCGTTGTTTAAATGTTGTCTTGTTACACGGTTACGTCGTTTGTGGAAAAATATATGTGGGCAAATACTTTTGAATGGTAGTATAGCTAAACAGAAGAAAAATAAAGGAAGCATTTAATTATTCGATGAACAACTTTTTATATCAGAGACAGGGTTTTATTTTCTGCAAACTTGAATCTACTATTCCTAAAACCCTACAAGTGACATTTTTTAATGGGGTTTTCATAGATTTATATCTATCAATAGTAATAAAGTAAATTAAATGGGAGTTTTAATAAATCCATACATTAATTGACGATGAAACAATGATTTATGGGATCTTGCTTAATTAAAACGAAGATTCAATGTTAATAAAGCAAGTACGATCCAAGAATTAACAAAATATAATCATAATAAAACATAATTTGCTTTAAAATACTCTATTAACAATCAATTAGTTGATTTTACATGCAACAACAATTATTGTGGATTTACGAAATTTGCCAAACAATAGAACAATTTAGTTTCAACTGGTAAGTAAATATAGAAACTAGTAAGAAAGATCTAAATAAAAGTTGATTGATTGTGAGCTTATTATTAAAAGAAAAATAGTTACTTTGAATAAAATTATTTACTCAATAAAAATAAAAGAACTGATGGTGTTTCAATTTCTTCACCAAATATTTATAATAAAATTATTGCCTACTTACATCTGAACGTCTGCTATAATTCTCACAACACTAAAGGAGTATTACAGGAAAACTGCTAGATATAGACTGATCAAGACTGGTAAAAAATGTAGTTCCTTTCCCACAGAGCTTTCGTTCATATATTTTCAGTCCGACTGATCCCGCTATGTTTTGTGCTAAGTTTGGCTGAAGTTTGATGCATCTCACTTCTGCTTATTAGAAAGCCTATTACTTAATTTATTTTTTTCATTCTCTTTTTCTAATTTCATGAAAAAATAACGCTTATACTCAACGTTTGCGGATTTACGCGGGTTGTTCTACTTCGCGTAAAAAATTATTTTCTCATTCCATCGCAAAAAACTTGGTACTTGATATTCAGAAAATAAGTTAGTAGTTAGAAAATAGTAAAAAACTATTTCCTCAGTACCAAAATTTTTGCGTCGCGGATAGTTTACCCTCCACTTACAAAGTAACACCTTCGCCTGACTCATTACGTGTGTACCGATTTTTCAGATAGAATGAACCTTTATATTTTATTCTCAAATTAATTAATTTAACTTTGTATAATTATTGAAATTTTATAATGACAGATTGCTACATCATTTTATGGAATTTATTGATTTTAATGATTTTCTGTCAATTAGAGATTATTCCCTTTGATTATTTAAAATATTTTATACCTCTGTTTACGCAGTAAACAGGTAATGTCTAAAGGCTGCAGGTTCCTCAAACCTGTTTCTAGCACAAGAGTACTGGGAAATTATAGAACATTTTCAGCTGTTGCAAGCGGAATTTGAAGTCAAAAGCCAAGAAATATAAGTATTCTCTGCTTTAGAAGAAGCTATAGAATCAGTGATGGAATATGAAACGGACAAACCGGCGGCAGCCAAAATTATCGCAGAAGGATACGACAACATAGCAGTTGTCATATCCGGGGCCAACAATGCAGGTTCAACATCAGGGTTAAAGAAACAGGCTTTCGCGGGTAACGAAGATTTCCCTGTGGTGGGGGCGGCAGCAGCAGCGGGCAATCCCCCCAAAGGTTAAAAAGAAAGACAAATCCAACGCGAGCATAAAAGTCAGGAAGAAGAGTGAACCACCTGACAAATTCGACGCAGTCACGACGTCCAATTGGATAAGAGGCAGAGATCCAGTTCTAATCTAAGTGCTAGAAGAAAAGGCTGAAAATTAGTAAACACAATTCGCATCAGAACTTCACTGCCGCTGTTGTCTGGCTAAAACTCGGAAATATGTTCATGCAGTTAACAGGTAATGTGTGAAGGCTGCAGATCCCTTAAACCTGTAGACTCTCAGACATTGCACGATCACAATATTTAAGTATTAATTTTATTGTATAAAGAATATTCCATAAAAGCGGAACTTGAATTTAACCACTGTTGAAATATGTCTAGGTGTCCACAGATTCTATACACTACAGATCCTATACACTTAGGATCCACAGATTCTATACACTAGTCCATAGATTTTATACACCTAGGATCCACAGATCC